>VYXH01010550.1:503696-629008 GCA_013397275.1 Burhinus bistriatus
GGGGTGGGGGGTATTTTGTTTAGTTTTTTGGTGGTTTTTTTTAGCTGAAATTCATCCAAACACTGTGGATCGTTGAACTTTTATTTTCATGTTCTGTCTTTGAAAAATAATCACTTCCTTGGTTTTGAACTATTTCAACAGTCATGACAAAATTATTTCTACTGCTGTACATTAAAAGCATATTTTTTATTCATTTTTGCTTAACTTGTTAATTTGTTATCATTACAGCATATTTCTCCTCCTCTGCTTTTAGTTACAGAATTCCACAAATAGATACTTTGATCATAGTGTTTTATTATTTGTCTCCAATGCTATCTCAGGGTTAGTGCTTCATTACAGCAGTGCTCTGCAAGTTGTTAAAACAAGGCAATCACTCCTCTCACCTATTGTATGAACTAGAGAGACTTCACTGACAGAATGTTGTAAAGGAAGTAGAGGTAGAGGTTGGTGAGTAATGTAAACCTGCTATGATTGCCCAGGGATTGAACTCAAGACTGATGCTTTACCTGCAAGACCAGCCTGCCTGTTCAGCTTTTGCTCATGTTGTAGTTGATAAAATTGGCATGAAATTAGATTTGTTTGATGCATTGTGTTCAGCTTTCAGGAAGCAGGATGCTGCCTATGTGTTCCTAGTTGTTTTTTCTTGTTTTCTAGGAATTTAAAAGTAGAAATTACTGCTGAAGCAAGTATATCAGGCTATCTAATCTGAATTAATAACAGACCTTTTTTTTCCTGTCATGATCCACCTCCACATTCAGTCTACAGTATGTCATAGTGTCTAACATCTTATTCCTTTATTTGCGGGACTTCCTCTACAGGTTTCACAAACCACATTCATGCTGAGTTTTCTTCTACATTCTCTTATCCCTACTTACTGACATCACAAAAAACTCTTTACAGTTGAATTTCCTGAGTATAAACATGGTTTGTAATGCCATGGGTTAGACTATATATGGTTACCTTTTCTGTGTTCTTATTATTATTTTTGAATTGAAAGTTTTCTTTCCCAAATTTGCAAATTTCATTTAGGAAAGTAAAGCTAAACATGTGAAAATGGAGCTGTCTTAATCCAATATGCCATTCAAAATGTTCAGTAAATTATCATAGAATCGTCTAGGTTGGAAGGGACCTTTAAGATCATCGAGTCCAACCATCAACCTAACACTGCCAAAGCCACCACTAAACCATGTCCCTCAGCACCACATCTACCCGTCTTTTAAATACCTCCAGGGGTGGCAATTCCACCACTTCCCTGGGCAGCCTCTTCCAATCCTTGATAACCCTTTCGGTGAAGAAATTTTTCCTAATATCCAATCTAAACCTCCCCTGGTGCAACTTGAGGCCATTTTCTCTCATCCTATCGCTTGTTACTTGGGAGAAGAGATTGACACCCACCTCGCTACAACCTCCTCTCAAGTAGTTGGAGAGAGAGATAAGATCTCTCCTCAGCCTCCTTTTCTCCAGGCTAAACAACCCCAGTTCCCTCAGCCGCTCCTCATAACACTTGTTCTCCAGACACCTCACCAGCTTCATTGCCCTTCTCTGGACACACTTCAGCACCTCAATGTCTTTCTTGTAGTGAGTGGCCCAAAACTGAACACAGTATTTAAGGCGCAGCCTTACCAGTGCCGAGGACAGGGTGACAATCACCCCCTAGTCCTTCTCACCACTATTTCTGATATAGGCCAGGATGCTGTTGGCCTTCTTGGCTACCTGGGCACACTGCTGCCTTTGTATTATGGATAATAAGCTTGCAAATCCTCCACATTCTGATATTTTATGGAATTCTTGGAGAACAAGTGATATAAATAAAGATGAATTTTTAAAAAGTGGATAAAATCTGTTGAAAATAATTACCTAATAAATTTATATATGCAGCGAACCTGTAATGGCTATGCAGTGCTGCTCAGATTTAAGTTATTCGTGAGGTGATTCTGAGGAATTGTACTTTATAACTGCAATACAAATTTGCTGCAGTTTAAAAAAAGCCCAAACATGCAAATATGACAGGGACTTTATGACTATAATTTCTGAACCGTTTCAGCTGTGATCTTTATATGTTCTCTCTTTGGCTTTCATCATTGGACTTCAAAGAAAGAGTAATAACGGTCATTATTTGTAGTATTCCTCAATATTTTTTAGCAAATAGGGCATATCATAGATCTGATTTGCAGAAATGCTAAACACCTGGAGTTGTCAAGGATTTCAACTCATGTCGTAGGCAGTCCTTTGTTGTGAATATTACAGTTCCATGTTTTCTAAGATGCCTTAGCTGTTGTTATGGAATGGAGGATTCTAACAGGGCTTCTTGAGGTTAGTCACGCAAGCATCTTTCTGCCTAAGCAGAATCAACATCCTTTTTATCTTTCCTCTTTGCAGTTTCTGTTTGTCCATCGTATTCTTGCGGTGACAAATACTACCTCACAAACTGGAATTTCCCGCTTAAGATAACCTGTTTTTAAGTTGAATTGTTGTACTGTATATGTAATAAAATGATATAAGTAGAATAGATTTATTTTTTAAAATGCATCTGTAAAGCTTTCTTTTCAGTGGTGCTGTGGTTCCATTCCTGGCTGACAAATTTTTACTGAAATGTGCCAGAGAATGAAATATTTCTTTCTGCTGCTGCTAAGCAGCCCATAAATCAGTGTTGAGGCATCTGGCAAATATATCAGAAAGCTTGCTAAAATCCAGACTCACCTGTACTGAACTACAAAACAAACAAAAAGACTCTTTTCTTTAAATGGCCAGAAGTTTCTTTCTAGACTTCATCGAATTGACTAATCTGTTTTGGTTTTCGCACAGATCTATCAAGTGTGGTGTTATATTGCTAAAGGTTGGTGCCAGGCTTCTCTTATAATTTATCTGAGCCATCCCCATAACAGCTTTTTCTTTATTTATAGTGAGGTCTTCTCCTGGGTTTCATTTCGGGCATGCTCCATATCCTTAATATAACCCTCTTTTTTCTTCTTCTCCATCGCTTTTGCATTGTGCCGTATGTCTCTAGGCCAAGACAGCGGGCATATTCATCTTCCTCCTTCCCAAAATTAGATCGCACTCAGAGAAAGACATAGTAAACTTGGCCTACTTAGGACTGGCACTAGATAACCCAGCACCTGGTTTTCCCTCCTTTGGCATACTACCTAGTTGCATTCCTGGTCACATTCAGACCACATTCATTGTCTGTTTGCCTTTCAGGACCCTCGGCTGCATGAAATAGTGTCCACTTTATGTCGCTTCCCAAGCATGCACCCCATGGGGAGGTTTATCAGCCTTTTCTCCCTCCCAGCAGTGCCACAGCTGAGGGAAGTGGGTCTTGAAAAGACCCATTGCTAATGTTGCCTGTTTTGTTGTTCTTGGGTTTCAGCAATCTTGACTGCACAACGCCACTGTGTCCATCTGATACCCCAGCATCTTCCTGCTTCTTTTCACGGCTCTGTAAGCATTTTGGGAGGCTCAGCTTCCCTCCGTTTTGACCAAGTGTGCTTGTTTTCCTTCCTCGAAGCAGGTTCTCTCTCTGCTAAGCTCCTCCATGGGGGTCCCTCCAATGCCCCTAGAGGCCTCCAAGTTGACCAAAAGTCACGGTTTTTTGCCTTTGATCATTCACTCTGATAGAAAAGATTTACTTTTGTCCCACAGCTCCTCCAAGGGCTTTGTTGATGACCTCTGTGCAGTTATATCATCCCCATGTTCCTTTCTTCTTCCTTTCTCTTTCCCTCTCTCGCTCAAAAAAGGGGAAAAACTAGAATAACAAACCCATCCTTCTGTGTCCCTCAGTGCTATATAGGTGTCTTAATTGGAGGATATGGCATTATTGTCCCTTCTCCAGTAACCTCACTTGCAAGTAGTTTTGAATTTGAGGATTACGTGCAGACCTGCTGCTTCTGGCAGTGCCGTGGCAGGACACGAGTCATGCCAGTGCCTCGCGCCAGAGCTGTCCCACCATCTTCCCTGTGGTGAGCACACCTACAGACTTTTATTCTCTAAAACCACACTTTGTTGGAGTGATGTCAAAAAATTGCTAACATAGAATAAGGTTTTTTCTTTAAGTAGAGGAAACTTGGATCAGCTGGGCAGGGCAGAAAGGCTTAAAAATAAATCCATCTCCTGTAAACAACATTTTTGCAGTACAGATTGTTTCCTTCCAGTCTGCTCCAGCAACCTTCAGTGGCTTTCCAATTGAAACACCTTCTGCACGGTCCTCTGGGCTTCTAGGAAACTTTCTGTGGATCATCTGAGCCTGCACTGTAGACCTGTGTCCTACTTTAGACGAACTCTCTTTTCCTCCCTAGAGTTTCCCAGCCAGCACCGCTGCAGCAGCCTCCCTCTTTGCTATTCCCTCTCCCCACTCTGGATGCGAGAAGGCTTTCTGAACCGAGATTCCCCATTCGATCCTGGGGAATAAGCCAGCTTCATCTTTCTTTTATCTGAAATACAGCCATCAATTTTCCTCCTGCCACCATCCATGACCTCTTTAGCAAAAGAGATTATGAAATGTACAGTTAATTGAATACTGTGACTTGTTATTCTACCTACACGAACAGGTACAGACTGTCCCTGTCAGTGAAATTTTTAAAGGATTAATCTCTGTCCCCAGAATTTGCATTTGCATTGTTCATGTATACGCACGGTGTTTACCTTTGATTTTAAATTACAATTATTGTGGCATTTTAAAGTGCAGTAGGTGGTCTTTCAGAAGAGTTAAGCTGATTTTTCAAGCTGCCCCACATGAGAAATTTGTCACTATTCATGTACAGCAGAATATGTACGGTATAGGATTTTCCCTCTTGAAGTAAAATTTGGAACTCGTATTAGTATTGCGTTTCATACTGTTCAGTGATAAGTCCTCAGGGTACAGGCTTTGGAGTGAATGCAGAGCTGGAGGTAAAATTTATAAAATTTCAATGCACAGTTTCATGCTTCAGGTCTTTCTATCAGTTTTCCCTTATCCTGACAGTGGTTTCTAATGCTATTCTGGGTCAGTGTTGATTGAGAGAAGTATTGTACTAGTAATTCAAGAGCACCATTCTTTCTCTTGGCCTCTTGACCTGTATTTTTGTGGTTAAGTAAAAGATACTTTTAGAGACTGGAAGTATTTTGATCACTCACCCTTGAAAAAAAAGGAGGTCAATTCCACTTAAAGGTTTGTGTTGACTTCTTGTCCTCTGTAGAAGATACGGTCTTATGTATCTCTTGCCTTAAAATGTGTAGAGAATCCATGTACCTGTTCAGGGCTCTAGATTCTAGGGAGTTTGATGGGAGAAATTGAAGTGTTGCAGACATCTTTTTTGTGGCTATTGCTGTAAAAGCATGATTTAGATAAGTGAAGTTAGTGGTACAATTTCTGCCACCTTCCCAAGGTTTTGAAACAAGTCCTGAAACAGGGCCTGTAGCAGGGGTTATTTTTTAATAACTGCTCCTGAGTTTGGGGCTACAAGGTGTCAGTATTGAATTATTCTCAATTCACTACTCATCTGTTGGTAATTCAATTATAAGACATGCACAAAATTCAAGGATAGCATATCAATTAGATTGTTACTTAAAGTGTGTTGGAACCTGCTTAATCTTGCTAGGCATCTAAAAGTTCAGTATCCAATAGTAGATACCTGTATTAGTCTCCCTTATAGTTAACTGAGAGAGAGAGAGGCTCCCAGAAGGGGATTATCTAACGTGATAAAATGCATCTCACCCTATATTACTATCTCACCATTGTTAAGTGATGAAAAAATTCTATGGAATGTGTAAATTGCCACTGAGTGTATGCCTTGCCATCTCATGAGCAATGTGGATCTATTTGGGTGCCTGAAATAACTGGTGTTTGTTTCAAAGTTTTATTGCTTAACTTGAGGAAGTTTCATTGAAATATATATCAGGAGTTCACAACTCTAATGAATTGTTAGACTCGTAGAATAATTCAGGTTGGAAGGAACCTCAAGAAGTCATCTTGCCCAGCCTTGCACTCAAGGCAGAGTCAGGTGTGTTATTTCAAAGTGTTATATTGATACACATTTGGAAAGATTTGCTTTCAGCTGTTAGGCTGAAAACACATCAGAAGCAAGTATTTGCATTCTCACAGCAGAATGTGTCTCTTCTGGAGCATAAATAACTATGTGGGGTTCTCCTATGTTAAAACATGGCCGCATTTTAAAACTGCAGCTTTGTTTCAATAGTAGTAATAAATCCAAGTGAATACAGTGTTCACTTTTGTAGTTACAAGAACAGCAGCTATAAGAAATTCCAAGTACATCGATAGAGAATGTGGGGATGGGTTGGGAGATGATTAAATCAAATATGCAGCTTTCATCCCACTTAGAGTGTCTACATGCAGTTTTCTCTCCTTTTTAAATGCAAGTGCTTCTGAATTTCTCACACATACATTGGCAAGGATCTGAGAGTTGCTGAATTTTTTAATTGACTTATAAAGTAGTTTAGTCACTGAAATGTTAAATTGACATAAATTCACAACGCACAAGATGCCAGAAAGCATTAATCAGGGATCGTAGGCATTTGTTTGGAAGAAGGTGAAGACAGAATATATGCTGCAATTTGTTTAATTTGTGTCAGTTTTTATCGCACTTCATTTGTTGAGCTGTGCAAAACCTGTATTACAGTAAGCAGATACCTGAATAAGAAGAGGCTGGCATCAAGAAGTTGATTTAGGAAATGGAAGATATGGTCATGCACTAATAGCTGGTACTCCTTACTCTATATCAGTGAAGAGAAAGATGTTAGTTAAGGTGGAAAATTCATAATTAAGCTTTGATGTTTTATAACACCTATATGGCAAAGTCCAGATTCCCTGGTTTCTTGTGTTGTATACGTAAGTTAGCTGAGAATTTTAACTGATAAAAGTTTAATTGTTAAATATTTTTTCCATTTCAGTATAAAAGCCTTGTGTCAAGGAGATTTTGACTTTCCATGTGCCTTCAGCCACTTGTGCATTGCCTTTTGCTCCAATTTATCTCAAATATATTTCTGACAAGCCGACCTGGTAGTTATAGAGGTTAGGAAAGATTTCCTTCCTCAGCCATTTCTGATTAAATAACATTCTGAAGTGAAGAGATTTAGGGAGAAAAACAGGGTTGGTAAAACTTAATTCTCATTTTTAGTATCAAAGTCAAGATCGAGCATTTTCAAGACTAGATTAAATCTTTTACATCTTAACTTCCCTATTGCCTAAGTATGGCTGTCCAGATATGGAAAGATTTTTCTCTACTATGAACTATCTAAAAAACCTGGTGTTTTGGCTAGTCGGGTAGGCTTCTGCTGTGGACAGTACGGAGAAAACAGCACCTCTAGGTGTCATAGAATCATAGAATCACCCAGGTTGGAAGAGACCTTTAAGATCATCAAGTCCAACCACCAACCTAAGACTGCTAAGTTACCATTAAACCATGTCCCTCAGCACTACATCTACGCGTCTTTTAAATCCCTCCAGGGATGGCAATTCCACCACTTCCCTGGGCAGCCTCTTCCAATCCTTGATAACCCTTTCAGTGAAGAAATTTTTCCTCATAACCATCCTAAACCTCCCCTGGTGCAACTTGAGGCCATTTTCTCTCATCCTATCGCTTGTTACTTGGGAGAAGAGATTGACACCCACCTTGCTACAGCCTCCTCTCAAGTAGTTATAGAGAGAGATAAGATCTCCTCTCAGCCTCCTTTTCTCCAGGCTAAACAACCCCAGTTCCCTCAGCCGCTCCTCATAACACTTGTTCTCCAGACCCTTCACCAGCTTTGTTGCCCTTCTCTGGACATGCTCCAGCACCTCAATGTCTTTCTTGTAGTGAGCGGCCCAAAACTGAACACAGTATTTGAGGTGGGTGTCCATCTCACTTACCTCTGTCACCTAAAGTCTTGGATCTTACGGTGGAATGGGTCCTGAGAGAGAACCTGGAGAAGCAGCCAGACGCTCGGTGGCTAACTTTCGGGTGACTGAAGATAAGCAAGTAGTATCCTGTCAGATGTTGTTCTGATAATGCAGAATAAGTACTGTCCCTTTAATTAGCTTGGTAAACTTTGCAAAGGCAATTAGTGAAAAAGCACTACAGTTTTTCACTGTCACTCAGAACGACAGAAATAACTGTCTATAGGCTCAAATCTGGGATAACAAAGAATACTACTTTCACAGATCTGTTTTTCATTGTAATGCCAAATCAAAGAATCACACAGTATTTCATCTCCATAAAATAAGATCAAGACGCCTCACAATACTAACCACAACCCAGCCCCACGTCAGCTGTTCCTCATAGTAGAATACCCTGTGGGGAAATGCCTGGAAAATGCCTGTGTTTCTGTTTCAAGTGCCAGAGTCTCAAGAGACTCATCTTCAGTATTGCACCATGACAGCTTATATAGATGATTGTGGTAATTTTAAATGATGCCATATAATGTTTTAAGGTTTACAAACCTTAAAGCCTTTTTTATAGGTATTATAATTTTATATTTACATTCACTATTAATTAAGATTAAATTCTGAGTCCAAGTCATAAAAGTTGCAAAATCTTCTGGAGGTGGCCCAGGAAAGCCTAGATTCAGTGTGACTGCCAAAAACAACACCACCAAAAAACAACAAGCAGCCAACGAATGTGCCTTTTCACTTCATTGATCTGAATTTCACACATAAGGAAGTGCCCCAACCTGCACCTTACATTTTGTTTGATAAACAATTTCTGTTTGATTCTGTTCTGCTGCACAAGGTAAAAAGCAATTAAACTGTAACCGTATCCACTTTTCTCACTCAGAAGATTGACATTTCAAACAATTCAGTATTAATTTTCATCTCTGTTTCTCAGTATGTTCATGCTGAGAAGTGCTTCTTATCTTTTGAAAATTCAGAGTTCTGATCTAAAAAGTGCATATAATTCAGTTGCATATTTCATAAAACATACAAAGGTAGAAATGCAAATGTCACAAACTGCCAAAGTAATTTTAAAAGTACTTTTAAATCCATGAGGAATTATCCTAAATCTGCAAAGCAGTTTTGAAAATCCGAGTTTTGTGACAGCCTTACATTAACAGATAAGTGTATCAAAACAGATGTTTCCAGCCTGTTCTGTATCAGCTTCAATTCATGGAACAGTAAGCTAGTTTTATTCTATGTAAGATGCAAAATAACTTTTTCTCCTGGAATCCTTATCAACTGAAAGAATTTTCAAATGATAGAAATTACATATATGGCATTTTTTCCTAAAAGCACTTTTCTTTGATGAAACTAGAACTCCTATTCATGACACATGTCAGTGAAAGAGAGTAGAACATGGCAGGTGAATTAGCATTTGACAGAGGAAAGTAACATCCTTTTCTTCTTGCATGTGAAGACCCTGGGAATGGGGCTGAGGCACTGTAGTTGCAAAGGATGTTGGAGGTGGAGCTGAGAAATGGAACAATAAAAAAAGAAAAATAAAAAGGATGAATGTGTGTTGATTAACTTTAATCTATCTATAGATTGCTTTCAGTCATATTAATAGTAATTTTCTCTGTGCATCTACATCCTTGCACTCTCTAAATTAGTGCAGTTCTTGCAAAATCTCATACAATCCTAGTTCCCAAGTTAGATGTTGACAGGTGAAGTTGCATTACACAATGTCCCTCTCCCCACACGTGGCTTTTGAGACATACTCAGACTTCTATTTCACTGTCCCCAAACTGGTCTTCTGCACGTTTCAGAGTGGTGGTTGCTTAAAAAGGAAGAATGTTAAGGACAAAATCCAAACATCCTTCACAAAGGTGACGTGAGTAGAAAGCTCAGATTGCGGAGACCTAAAAGATTTCTATGCCCCTGCACAGGAGGACTATGCTGACATGATGTAGGCTAACACAGAAGTAGAATACCTGTGGATGTGCAACACAAATGTTTGTCATCATCCATTAGATAAATATTTGCACCATAAAATGTCTCATTTTCCCATAATAAAAATACAGCAAAGGTAAAAGATATCAGAAAGTCGGTGTTCAAAGACTGCAAGGTCAGGGGACAGCATGGATGTCTGGATTCTTACAACTGGCATGTTAACTAAATCTCAATGCAGTTAAATTGAACCTAGATTTTCTTTCCATTCCTGACCATTCGGTGATTACACAACATTGCTGGTTGTTAGCAGTTGCCCCAGTATGCACAGAAGTTGATTGCATTTCTCTGTTGGATTATGTGTATTCTGTGCCAAAATATGGGTGATCCTAGTGTTATTTAGTCTTTGACAGTTATAAAAAGGGAACTCGGTCTCGTACTTGCTGGTTTTTACATGGCACCTTCAGATGCAGCTGTTTTCTTACAGAATGGTTGTTCTTCATTAAGTACTTTGATGTAGGATTTGCTTGCTGGTAAGAACTAAGTCATATACTAGCTGTTTCCATCATTTATTACAGGTTTTAGTGTTAAAGGCTCTTGTTTCAGATAACATTATTAAAACTTCAAATATCCTTTTGATTATAGAAAGCAGAATAATGGTCTTTTGCTGCAGCCTTTACAAATGAATTCTTACATTTCCTCATGAATGTTGTACCTTTAGGTGCACGTAGCATCTCTGAAAATGCACTGTTCAGGAGTGGCTGGAAGCACTGTCACTATGTATTAGCTTTCTGCTCATTTCTGGGGTTCTTTTGGATACTAGTTGAATAGGTCCCAGACTAAATCAGCTTGCATCTCTATCTAACAAGCAATTTTTAAAAAAATCCAAATCTGCTGTTTCATGCTTGTAACCACTGGGATTGAATAGCAGTGGTTTTGTAATACGCAGTTACAAAATGTTAAAAGGGTAACAAATTTGCATCATCTGAGATAAGTGAGGAAATAATCAATTTGCTGAGGGGCCTTATTATCATAATTCCATAAGGTAAGACTGTGATTCTGGCACTTAATATCTCGATGGGCTCAATTAAACAAAAATAAAGAAATTTAGTTTTCCTCCCAAGGAAAGCCTAGAGAACCCTTAGACTCAGCTTCAAAGCCCCATTGATCTCTCCATAGCATCTCTGTGAAATTATTTGAAATCTGGTATTACTGATACAATCTTTAGTATCATTATGTTTTTCATTTTCCTTTTGCTTCCTCTTGTGGCTGTGTTATGCAAGAGATTGTGCGAACATGAAAAAGATACAATGACTACCCCCTGGAGTTAGCAATTTTATATATGTATAATGTATAATACTTTATAATGATAGATCAGACTTCAGGAATCGATCTAAGAAAGCATTTATATGCATTACTGCTTAAACCCATGCTTTTTGTGTAGAAATGTAGTATGCATGGTGCAAATTGAAAGATCAGGTTAAGACAAAAGAATACAGCACTTTGTTAAAACTTATAATTGAAGGCATTTCTTTTTTTAAAAGAAACTAGATAGTTGAATATTTTAGATATGATCCCTTCTGTACTCCAGAATGAAGATTTTGAGCAAACTTATCAAAGAACCACCTCCAAAGAGATAGTTTTGAAAATTTTCAGTAGATTGTGGAGTCCTGCCCTGCAGAAAGAAATGGAAATAAAATCTACCTTGTTGGTGGTGCTTTATAAACCCCGATGAATGTGCTTTATTTACCAGAGCAGGAATTACACTAATAGCTCAAAATGTTGCCGTTTTAGTAAGATATTGTACCTGCAGATTTTAAAAGGGAAATATTGTGGAATGTCTTTACCTTTGCTTTGGAATTGGTTGCTTTGAAATCAGTGGAAATAAATGTAGTTTCCCTAGTGTTCAGTCGTGATGCCTATTATGAAACTAATCTTGGTTTATAATTCAATTATATAGCAATAACATGAGTTTTAAATTATTGCAGATACATGGAAAAAATTGGTCATCGTAAGAAAAGTAATCACAAACACTCTTATGTCCAAAGGCATTTTCATTCTCTCCTTTATTGTAAGTTTCAACTTCACCTCTGTATGTCATCTACAAAATTATCCCCATATTAAATTGACTGAGTGTCTTTAACTTCATCTTTATATATGAATATATAGACACAAAATATATATGTGTGTGTTTGTAGGTAGGTAGGTAGGTTTTAATCCGACCTTCCTGCACCAAAGAGGAAGGGGAAGTTTGTTGGGGAGTACATATGCATATAGAAAAGTACTCCATTCATTTAAAAAACACATATTGTGACGCACAACTACCAGAATACAATGTTGCAGCTGTCAGATTAATCTTATTCTCATGGAAGCTAAAAGGAATTTTTCCATCAAATTCCTGAGAAGCAGGATTCAACTCAGAGTAACAAAGGAGCATTGTTAAGGTAGAGTGAGTAAGCTGGTAGGTGCTAATTATCATAACAATGTCAAACAGTGGTGAGGTTTACTTTAAATCAAGGAGTTAAGTATGAGAGCAGGGAATGTGAAAGTACAACTGGTTTTCATCATGTTAATAACATCTGGGTAAAATTTTTAGGTGCTTGATGGTGAGTTAAGAACTGAATTTCTATTTTCAGTCATGACACAGGCTCTAAGCAAGTGTTTTAAAGGGACTAATAGTCTATTTTGAAAAATGGAGTTGGATGCCAGTTCAGTGACTTTGGTCCTTTAAGAACGTTCCACTTTCCCCACTAATTGTATTTCATAGCAATAAATTCATATTAAACTATTACATTACATAAAACAGTTCCTTTTTTTAATGGTGGAATTTCTATTTTCACTCTAGAACTATAGGTTCCCAATTGTTTGATTTAGCATGTTTAGGAAATGACAGTTCCCTCACCTTAGACATGGTAACTCACCTCGAGGCAGTCAGTGGCAGAAGATACTCCTGCTGCGAGGCTCCCTCCAGCCGCTCATTAACACATCACGTCTACAGTCAAACCGCTTGTGTGAGTCAGCATTGCCTGACTTATCAGTCAAAATGAGCTGGGTGAGCAAAAAGTTACTCTTTCCTGTTATAGACTTCTGTAAGTCATGTGAGCAGCCGACGTGAGGGGTGGCAAACTCTTGACTTGGCCCAGTAGTGCTCGTGAGGCTCAAAATGTGGTTATTAGCTTATAAACTTCCACACTTGCATACTGGATGTCTGCCTACACCCTGAAAGTTGTTTTATTTTGTTAGAATCCAGCCACAGTGAGTCCTACCATAGTATTATTGCACCATTGTAAGCTGTTATGTTCCTCCCCTCTCCTTCCCCTCCCCCCCAAAAAAAACAACCAACCAACCAGTTTTGGTAATTCCTTCCTGACTTTACTAGAAAATGAGAATAACAAAACAGATAAACTGCATTCCTCAGCCAGAAAAAAGCAGACTCCTTTGGAACATGATGATGTCAGATAGGCTGGCAAGCCAGCATATATAATTTCCCTATTATATAGGTATTAAATCTTCAGTAGTTAAAGGTGTTATCCTCTGTGGTACAATACTGTACTGCAATGTCTAAATCAAGCACCAAGGAAAAGGGCATGTCTCCTTCTGTCTTCTGAGCCACTAGCAATCCAAGATTCCAAGTACATCATGAGCTAAGCCTTTGAGACAGGGGTTCTGAAGATGGATTTTTATGCATTATCCACTGTTGTTAAATCCATTCTTTTGCCTTGGGATTGAATATGTATATGCCTTATACTGAAGAGCTCAGCCTCTTCCTAGGGAGACTGAAATTCATCTCATTCACTTGTAGCCCTATTTAAGCATCTTTCATTCTCCGGGTCTTTTCTGATAAGCTATCCTCAGCTTACAGAAACTTCAAAGCTGAGGCAAAGTTATTAAAAGAGAAAGAAAAAAGAATTGCACCTTTAGTTCAAGCTTCAAACAAGACAAAAATTGATTAAGAGTCGGAGATTAGCTTGGTTGTAACCATTTCCACATTCTTATGGAAACCAAATGTTGCCTCTTTTATTACCCTTTTTATTCTAAAATGTACTTTAAACTTAAGAGATCAGTAACTATTAGCCTGGTAGTATTAATAAGTCGCTACAATTAGGAGCCCTGTGGCTTTTTTTTGTAGAGTTGCTACTAAACCAAACAAAGCGAATTAAATGGTTTAGAAGGGAAACACAACAAAACCACATCTAGAAGTTGGAAGAGTTAATTTGTTCTCTAGATTTGTTCAGTTATTCCTGATCGGGAAAACTGTTAAGTCTTGGGTGGCTTCTTGAGTTGGTCATTTGCCTGTCTTGCCTTGGCTTCCTTAATTGCAAATCAGTAATCACATGTGTCTTTGTCATTGTCAGGGACAATTAATGTGCAGAAAATGCCTAGAGATCATCAACTATAAAAGGCATTATAAGCAGCGAATTATTACTACAAAATTGATGGAGGTACTTTCAGAAGCAGTGGTACTAATCTGAAAGCTAGCATGATGTGAGCTTTCTTTATTACCAGTCCTGGGGCACAGCCTAGATTAGATTGCAGCGGGAACCCAGGAAAAAAGCATCCAAGGTGAGCTGTTCACACACTAATCTTGCTGCAAAGAGCAGTGCTCTGGAGTATTGGCCCTTCGGTGTGTGCATAACTCTTACAGAATAGGTGAGTCAGAGCAGGCACTTACTCCGTCTGGCAATGGCCGCAGCTGACCTGGAAGCCCTGATTGCCAAGTCACCTGAAGGCGGTGAACAAAGAGAAAGAATATTCCCTGGATTATGAAGAGGAGTTGAAAGAGATAAGATGTCTCTGCTTTTTGCTTCTCCTGATCATGAAAGAAAGGGAGCAGGCAACAGGGAGAGTGAGAAAAGGAGGATGGTGATCAAATGAATTTGGGGAATCATGTGGTTTGAAAATGTGAAGAAAACAGAGATTCAGAGACCTGGATCTGGTGACTCAGGTTGCTGAATCTGCCATTTCTCTCATCTCACTTGCTTCTCTTCTTGGACCTTTTTTTTCCCCCTTTCTTCCAAATACCAGTAAGTTAAGCGGTTCATTCCTTTTTCAAGATCATGTTACATTATCTTCCAACAATCGTGTTGCCCTCATTCACAAGCTAAGAAGGTAATTCATCTACGAAGTACATTTACAGGGCACTTTAACCACAGAGACCTCAAGTGAAGCTCTCAAATCATTATGATCCTGAAGAAGATTAAGACTATTATTGAAAGCAGCTCTCATAGTTTGATTGCAGGAGTTTTGAAAATAAACCATCTGCAGAGGTTCCTGCCAACCATCATTCTGAGCCAATACAACCAATACATTTGCAGAATCAGATGAATTTCACCAATTATTCTAAGGGGAAACGAACTGATGCTGAATCACTGGGTTGGACTGTCGGTGAAAAGCGCTATGAACCAATCCCTCAAGTTACAACTCTTCCTCCTGTGCTCCTTCAGTACAGTATACGCAACCTCAGTCAATTAATAGTCCTGTCCTGTCTCTCCCAGCACATCACAAGTCTGCACTTTCTGAAGTTAACTCTGTGTCTGACCCTCCTCCACCTCAGAATAAGCCACCAATTTTCAGATGCTTGAGAGAAGACACTGTGCAGTCCACTTTTTATCCTCAGAAAAGCTTCCCTGACAAAGGCCCCGTTAAAGGAACTGAATAGATTCAGAAAACAGTTACTCCTTCTTACAGCTGCTTTACAATAAAACCTCACGCTAGTGCTACAAGGCCCTTTGAGCACAAGTCTGAAAGTCCGAAACTCAACCATAATCTCTTGACAAATGAACCTCAACATAAACCAGAGTTGCCATCAAAATCTCCAAATTCTCCTCAACCAATTTTGAAAGCACACAGCTCATTGCAGCCTCCTGAGTTCAACATTGGAATGGGTACCTTCACTGTACAGGTCCAACAGGCCTAAATATCAACCATATAACATTAACGTAGTGCCTAAAGCCATTCCTTGTAAGCCATTAAGCACTTGAGGATGAGATGTAAGACGACGGACGCACAGTTGCAGCCACAGCAAGAGGTGTATTTAACAGCAGTGGTAGTCTATTGAGCTCCATAGAGACTGGAGTTTATATTTTTATACCACAAGGAGACATTCCAGAGGGAATAGAGCAAGAAACATATTTCAAAGTCTGCAGAGACGACAACATACTTCCACCTTTGGACAACGAGAAAGGTGAAACACTTCTTAGACCTTTGGTAATGTGTGGGCCTCGTGGACTAAAATTCCTGAAGCCAGTGGAGCCAGTGCCCTGTTGTAACCCCAAAACCTGGCAGAATATGTCGCTTCCTGGGGATCCAACTATCTTGTTGGAGCAACCTGTGTCTCAGTCCTAATTGACCACTTATAAATATTAACTTAGCTGACTGAGTAAATAATGTGAAACTGAAATGGACCTTACATACAAACTGAACCACTCTATTTCAAGGCCAGAAAGAGGAGCTTGTAAGTGTAAATTCAGAAACCACAAAAAATTGAACAGTTTCTTTAAAATCTTCTGATTTTGGACACTTGACTCACCATTTTCTTTGTTCCATGTATTTAAGTAGGCCATAGGAAGACCTCATCCTGAACATGCAGTGTTCAGGGACCCTCCTTTTTCTGTCTTGTCTTGATGATCTGCAGCCTCCAATAGAAGCCTTCTCTACCATATACTAGTCATTCATGAAGACAATCAGTAAGAATGATGCCACTGCAGTATAGTACCACAAAGAAAACAGCATTATACTTTGTTTGCAGATTGAAGAGGTATCGTTAGAGTAGTTGAATGTATTATTGAAGCTGAGATAGCAGTCACTTGGGTCTGTCTTCCTAGCTATTCTTGTTACTTTCATTTGGCCTCATTCTAGTTGGTCCATATGTTTCCTGAAGTTCAGCATTTAGACTAGTTGTATTCCTCCATATCCTTTGCACAGAGGAACATATTATCTACATGTTCTGCCAGGAGTGATTGTTAATACACTCTTGTATAGCTGTCTTTCTCACAGCAAACTATCTTGTAAGACATGCTTATCTCATGATCCTCTCAGGCTTCCTGATCCTTTTCTGCAGAATTATTGCTCAGTGGGTTGTTCTTCATTCTGTATTTCTGCAGATAATCATCTCCTGCCTGTGTATAAAAATATCCATTTGCCTTTAATGAATTTTGTCTTCTTAGATCAAGATAACTGAATTCTAAATCAGTCCTCAAACATTTTTCAGCCCTTGTCCTCTCTTTCACCATCCATACCACTGTCTGACACTGGATGGATATAGACACAGGATAGAAGATTGTTTACAGAACTTACTCCATACATTTTCTACAGAATTCATTTGATACATGCTTCTATTTCAATGATGAACCATTGGTAACTGTTCTCAGTAGCACCATCCAAACATTTTTCATCCTATTTGCAGCAGTTCCTGTTGTCTTTCTCATGAGAGCATGATGTGAGACTGCTCTTGTAGATTTTACTGATGTCAAGACAATTGAGATCCACAGGCTTTCCTCCATGAGACCTTCTGCTACAGGATATTTTCTTTTAACCACAAAATGCACAAATATACTGTATTTTACTGCTGCGTTTGCGTTTGCAAAGTAGCGATAGGTTACCAAAACAAAACCCTCTTGAAACCTTCTGAGGGACCCCATGTTACTGCTGTCATGATTTTGAATAGTCTGCTCTTCATTTCTGAGTTCTTTCTGCATTGTTCTTCATTCCTGCAGCCTACATATCTGCAAGGATAAAGGCTAACATCGTTAGAGTGAACTGCAGCTGCTCTAGCAGGGCATTCCTTCCAGGGAAATATTCTTATGCCCACATTTCTCCCAAATTACAAAATGTTTGAAAAGTAGCATCGAGTTTCAACTGCCATGGCAAATGAAAAGAAGCATAGATTTTTGGGCTAGCTAAAACAATTATTTTAAAATCTTAATGTACTAGTGGTTTCTGTTGAAGAAAGATTTGGGTTTTAAAGGCATTTGCAGCTGCATAGTAGTATGTGCATGTACCAATACACAGAAACCATCTTAATTTCCATTCCTGTTCTATCAATAAATACATATTTTCTTCTGTGTATTAGCTAATCTTTCCACTTGCATACTCTTGCTGCCTTCATCTCCCAGAATCTATTCATATCAGAAAGAATACAGTCCCTTGTGGTCTTTATGTAGGCAAAATTCTGTTTAAAAATTTTATTTGGAGAAGAGACTAAACATGCGTGTGTGCACACATGAAGAGACACATTCGTCATATTTAAATATTTATTTCATTATGAATAGTAGCCTTTTTAGCAGGAGAGCAGCAAAGGGACTATATGTGCCATCCAGTATATTGTGTCAACTATATGAGATATAATACATGTATTTTTTAAACAGTTGTCTTCTATTGATATTCAGTTGTCTGTTGTGATGTTTTTGCATTGCATTGGTCTCCCATTTGCTTTGCACAGGGAGGTTGGACTAGACAAACTCCAGATGTCCTTTCCAACCTCAGTTACTCTTATTCTAGATGTAATTATGAAATTTACTTGATAGTAGTATAAACATTTTTTTCATGTGTATCTAATACCAAATACTTCTATGAATTATAAGGAGAGCATTATCTGACTCAGTCTCTGAAAGGAAAAATCATTCCAGGACAAAGAGAACTTGTACACAAATGACAGATTTATCTACTTTAATTTGTTTTCAGAAGAGGATTTCATAGCTCAGAAGTGGGCCAGGTTCCAAGATATTCTCTGGGATGTTTACTTTTATTATTTGAAGTAAATATGTACTGAGGATATATTTCAGACATTTTCAAAGATAAGAATATGCATGTCAATAAATCTGGAAGCTAAGAAATATCCAATAGGATATCACATAATTGGTAAGAGTGTGCTTTATATTAATGAATCTTAAAGAATCTTTTCAGTATGGTTTGTCTGCTATAAATTTCATACAACATGACTGCAAATATTTTGGTATTGCTGATTATATTAGATAAGGAGCTCATGCTTAAAGGAATGTGTGGCTGCACGATATTGCTGTTAACCACATCTCACTCAAAAGCTGATATGCCAATACTAATATTCTCTCTCCTTCCCTCAGTTTTTTCACAAAATTTTCAGTTATCAGTGGGATTTTTTTGAAGACTAGGGCTACGATGTTTAAGATGCATTGAGTTTAGTGATGCCATTTTAAAAGAGTACTTAGCATAATTGTCAAAGGGAAGACCAGTGCCATTTGCTAGTGCGTTGCATCAGACCCATCACTCTCCTCCAGCTGCTTTACACTGGATTTGATTCATAGGCAGGAATTTTAATTGGGTGTTTCTGCTAAGTCAAATATGCTGGGAACAAGCTTGTGCTGCAGAAATACCATGGCTAACGGGAGCAAAATCTTTAATTTTCTCACATAGTGAAAACTAATGTTTGCTTGAGACAGTGATAAATGAAGCCTTACCTCACTACTCCTGCTCAGCTTTATGAGAGCAAGATCATGCCAAAAAACTGTGGTTTCTTTTTTGACAATTATAAATATTTCTTGTGGCAATTGATTTTCTTCTTTTACCAGATTATTCATTATTAGTTTTTGTTATGGGCTCAGACTTTGTGTTTGTGATATTGGGCTCAGGGATGAGAGTCTAGGATCGGCGTGGGGCATGGGGGTAGAGGTAGGAGTTAGGAGTCAGGCTTAGGGTTAGTGGTCAGAGTTAGGGTGAAGGCTTAACAACTGTTGTCTCACACTCAGTGTCACATCACCTGAATCCCCCTTACAGCCACAAAATCACCCTTCCTTGTTGCCCCAGCTGTCTTACACCCTTCATGTCCTCATGTGCCAGCCTCCACCTCCTGTCTACTCAAGTGCTGAAGCATGAGGAACCCCCAGATCCCAAGCCCCTGTCATGTCCCTCAGCCCTGCCCTGCCCTGCCCTGCCTCTCCTCTGCCCTCCCTGGCTGCCTGCAAAGGTGCTCCATCGCCTCACAATGCTGGCTTGCTGCCCTGGCCAATCAGCTTCCACCTAGAATCATCAAATCATCAAATCATTGTGGTTGGAAGAGACCTTTAAGATCATCAAGTCCAACCACCAACCTAAGACTGCTAAGTTACCATTAAACCATGTCCCTCAGCACTACATCTACGCGTCTTTTAAATACCTCCAGGGATGGNTGAGGGGCCCAAATGCTCCTCACAAATGCCTGCCCTCAGCTGCTGCCAGCACAGCTGCCCTCACAGCTGACACCCCAGCTCTGGCCTGTCGCCCCCATGTCTGCCTCAGTGGCCCAGGTCACCTCCTTGGCCTCTGCCCACCTCCAGGGCACAGGCACCCTAGAGCTGCGGTCAGGAGAGGTGGTGAACATGCAGGGCCAAGAAGGAGGGATTGGGTTTAGGCTTCAGGCACCTGCACAGGGTTAGGGCGAGGGGGTTGAGGTCCCCTTTTGGGGTGAGGGATTAGGCTTTGGGGTTAGCGAAGGGCTTTGGGAGTGAGGGTTGGAGGTTGTGCCCAAGGTCTTGTGGTAAGGGGTTAGGGCATCAGTTGAGGGGTTGAGTCAGGAGTAGCAGTGAGGGCTAGGGTTCAGGTTAGGGACAGCAATTTAAGGCTAGCGACCAGGGCAAGGATTTTGGGTGTGGATAAGATAAAGGGTTAGGGGTTTGGCTTTGCAATAGAGCTTGGTTTTAGGGATTAGAGAAGTGTGTGGGGTAAGGGTTAGGGGTCAGGTTTATGGGGGCTTAGGGTTAGTGGCCAGGGTTAGGGTAAGGGCCTAACAAATGTGGTCTCACGGTTACTGTACTGGCTACATTGCCATCGCTTTAATTGCCAAGAAAAATCTAAAAAAAACCCATGAGTCAGCAGTGTGCCCTAGCAGCAAAAAAAGCCAACAACCTCCTGGGCTGTGTTAGGAGGAGTGTTACCAGCAGGTCAAGGGAGGTGATCCTTCCCCTCTACTCAGCACTGGTGAGGCCACACCTTGAGTACTGGTTCCAGATCTGGGCTCCCGAGGCCATAAGAGACATAGACATACTGGAGAGAGTCCAGTGGAGCGCCTCAGGGATGATTAGGGGGCTGGAGGAGAGGCTGAGAGAGCTGGGACCGTTCAGCCTGGAGAAGAGGAGACTCACGTGGATCTTATCCATGTGTCTAAATGCCTGATAGGAGGGTTTGAAGAGGACAGAGCCAGACTCTTCTTGGTGATGCCCCATGACAGGACAAGGGGTCATGGGCACAAACTGAAATACAGGAAATTCCATCCAAATATAAGAAAACACCAAGCTGACCCAAGCAGAGAGGTTGGACTAGATCTCCAGAGGATCCTGACAACCTCAAGTGTTCTGTGATTTATAAGGAAATTATTTGCATCATTTTTTTTTTCATTTTTGCTACCAGAAGTATCAAAGTCCACAGTCAGGCATGACTAAGTTATGCACTTCATTCATGCATGGTTGCACCTCAGTTTTATACACTTAGCCCTTCGGAGAACAGGAGTAGAAGTGGGCTAGTCTTTCTAACATAGGGAACTTAGTCTTTTAATTAATCAGTGAAGGACCCTGTTAGTTCATGGCTGTCCTTGCATTTTATTCAAGATACAGGCTTTCGATTTCCTTTTTTTCTCAAAATCCTGAGAAGGAGAAGAAAGCTCCTAGTCCAAGTTTACAGATCTTGCAACATAAGGCAATAACTCAGCTCCATATACCAAAAGACTGTGCAGTGGTGGTGTTCAGAGTTCACCTGCTGTTTGGTAGATCTAATGTGCAACATGAGGAAAATAAATTGCCTCATTACTTCTCTCAGGAGAAAAGTTACAGGATCTCTTAGATAGTGTGCTACTCAGGGTGCTCTTAAAGTGATGTGTTTTATACATTATTTGGATTTCATAACTCAGGATTTTCTAGCAAATAATCAGAGTGCTAATTTTAAGTAGATGAAAATGCATACTATTAGCATGAGTATATGCAAAGTCATATATTTGTGTGCAAAATTTTTCCAAGGTGACACTGACAATAACGGTTGCTCTCACAAAGGGAACATGTTATTTTGCGAATTTAATTTATCATTTCCAGTGGAGCAGTCTATCAAGAAATAGTTTACCTTTGGGAATATTGTCCTCTGAATCTCCTGTGGTTAGGAGGTCAGCATTGTATCTCACCTCTTGCCTGTTCTGTTTGACTGAAAGCATTTATTTTTCTGCTTTGCTTTTTTGTTGTTGTTGTTGTTAAGTCTTTTTTAGCACTTCAAACCTGATCTCCCATCCTTCCCCTGCAACGCAGAATGTAGTTTATAATCTGCCACGTTGCAGGAAATAGCGAGGCTGCTAGGTACATGCCAATTTTCAGTCTAGTCTTTCAGAGCACTCTGATCATTTAGGATAAGGAGTGTGGAGCCAGGGAGTCAGGTGGTCTCTAGCAGATTCTTCTTTTCTCCAAGTCTGGAGAGAGGAGAAGACTTTTGGAAGACTTGCCCAATTCTCCCCCTCTTTGGGAGTAGCAGAGATCAGCCAGTGTTGCAGAGGTCGGAGAGATTACCTTGAAGGATCTAAGAGGTTATGGGCTTTGCCTTAAGCAGATCTCCTCTGTCCAACTTGATCTCCAAGAAGATCAAGTCTAACATGTGGACTCTTGCCATGTGGGCAATTGCATCCCCATAGAGGTAAGAGAAGGAAATTCAGTGAGAATCCTCTGGGAATTCTCCCTCCATGCGTTACTCAGATGTAGGCGAGCAGCTGTGACTCAGGTTAAAAAGGCAGTAATTTAGTGACACTGAGCAGATTCAAATGGATGTCTGGAGGCAAGGTTTCTTTGGGGGCCACTAGAGAAAAGACCTGATCGGCTACTAGCCTGAAGATGCCACCTGGAGCTGTTACATTGAAAGTAACAGCGGCAGCACAACTGAAAACAGTCATATTGTGAACCCTTTGACTCCCACCTCCTGAGGAAGCACAAGCAGAACTGTGTTCTAGTAGATCTGTACTCTGATGGAGGAGTCAGGACTAGGATTCATTTGTCACAATTTCTGTACAACTAAGAAAAGCTGAGGATGTTTTTTTTATGAGAAGTGTAAAAACTAGTTGTGTTATAGTCGGAACAAAAAATAATAATTACATTAGTTAAGGAAGGTTATCAGATGTATTTTTGCCCTTCTGTGAGAACACAAAGCTTATTTTAACTCTGCACCATATCCTTGTTTACATACCTACTGTACTCGGTCCTTAAATTGTAGTAGCTTCAGGTGAATTAAAATATAAAACGACGATATAATTTGCTCTTTTCCAATGACCGTGTTGCTAAGAACACAAAGCACTCTGTCGAGAACAGGCATTATACTGAGGCAGAACATTAGTATTATCTGCAAAATTAATTGACCTCTAAAATATACCTGGTAAACTTGACTACCTGTCCACTTTCTGCATGACCAGTCTGAGAGACCCCATTTCTAATAAATGTACCTATAACTTCATTACTAGTCAGACCTTTTATGGTCTGGTTTAGTTACACTAATGCATTAGCAGTTCAACAGATGGACACTGTGTCTTCATGAGGTCTTTGCTAACAATTCCAAATTACAGAAAAAAGGCAAATACTGTATTATCCTCTTACCCTTTCATGGATAAATTGTCTGAAGTTGTTACCAATATTTTTTAAACTGTTAGCAGTTTTTCTCTTGCTATTCTTTTCCTTGTTCTTTTTCTTTTCCCTTCTGTTCTTCTCCCAGACATTGACAACCATGAAGTTAGTATATGGTTTCACTGAGCCTTAGATACTAACCAGGATTTTGATATTAAATATAATTTATTTTATTGTATGGTGCACAATAAAGCAATGTGAAATACTGATACATATCCTCAGTATTGTTGTTTTGCAATCATGCACAGATTAATTATCCTAACTGCTTCGTGTAGAGTTTTCATGGTGGTGACAAGATAGGTGTGAACATTACAGTAATTAAGGAATATATGAACATTGCGGTATGATCTGGAGTGGTTTTGATATTTGTTGGAAGAGTTGTTTTCAAAAAAAGCTGTCACTTTACCAAAATTTATATTTATTGAGCTAACACATGTACATCTATACATTTTATTAATCATTAATAACAGAATATATCATGAGAATCCATTTTGGTTTTCTTTCTCTTAATGTTTTAATGTACCTCTCTAAACAGAAGAATTTTTGTGTGTTTCACCATGACATTGTTGTAACTGTGTATAAGAGCATGCAAATATAATCAGTCATTCAGACCATACAGTGGGGACAAATTTGTTGATGAGGAGTTTCAGGCAATATTATAGCATAAGTGAAGAAGAAGAAAAATAGTAGCAAATAAATAGCAATTGCTTCATGGCAGTTAAAGCAGGATAATGTCTAGTTGCAATTCACTCTGGCTACATCAGTCTCCTGTAAGAATCTTGTTCCATTTTGGACACAAAGTAAAAACCAAAGTTGAAAAGAAAAGCTACTTCTTTATGAATCCAATTTAATACCTTCTGACATTGGTAGACAGGCTCATTAATTTCAGTGGGTGTTGGATCAGGGCATAGATCTTGAAGCCTAAACTTACTTTTCCAAAAATAGATTACATTCTTATTTCTTCATTATGGCCTAATTTAAAGTCCTTTGAGTCAAACTATTAACAAAATATTATCCTATCTCAGAAAATAATACAGATAAAACTAAAATTCCACTCAACATTCACATAGCACTTTTCCTCTTCAAAGCACTTTAGAAACACTGATTAATCATAACATTAATTAAACGACTACATTTTTTAAAATTCAGCCTTCCAAAAGCTCTATTCTCTGCAGGGAGCAGGGAAAAGGATAGCAAGGAACTAAAACCAGCTCCAGTAATCAGAAAACTTAGCCTGCAGCAATTAAACTGAGGAATCACTTCCCTTTGCAGAATCTTTTTTACCTTGGGCTAGTGGAAAGATGAAAGGAAAGATGACAGTGCAGTCTAAATGAGAAATAGATCTGTTGGTGTGTAAAGGAGCTGATTAATTAGATATATTTGCACTACCTGGGTCAATAGGTAGGCTAACAACTCCTTTCGATGCTTTTTCCAGTTTGTATACTTGGCAGGAAATGTAAACAGAATGAATTAAAAAGGAAATTATTTGAGTGAGTGCCCACATGGACTCCATACATGCTGGATATAAAGCCCAAGCATGCAAGATCAAATTCCTTGGGTCCAAGAACAATAAAGCCTGGGTCTGTTGTTTTTGTTCCCAGCCAACCTACCAAAGCTAAGACTCCAGGGGAGGGGGAGCAATGGAAGAGCAGCAATATCTTTGGGTTTGTGACAGTTTACCTTAAAAAACTGCTGCTTCCTTTGCTGGCGAGGGTGACAAACAGAAGCTTATTGGTGGAAATTTTTCTCGTTCTGTGGACCCAGTAATTGTTTGGCATATCAGTTCAACAGATAGGCAGGTCAAGCTGGACTTGAACTGACTCAATTTTATAGTCCCAGTATGGGTGAGACAGTCAACCAACTAACGCTTACACCTCTTCCAAAAGAAGTGTAAGTCAGAGCATGCACCCTGAGTTGGGCTACCTGTGTTTGATGGTTGGTTTGCCTCTCCAGGATGAGAGGGCATAGAGATTGCTCAGCTAATATATGGATTAGCATTCAAAATAGAAGCCACCCTCTATGATGAGTGAGAGGTGCTCTTAAGAAACAGAAACTCCATTTGGCCATGGTACCCATAAATACAATTCTGTTGCAGTATTCTGGATGTTCTGCTGCAAACATCTACTCCTCCAACGGACAGCTAGTTTCTCCAGAAATCCACTTTTCTGTGGCAACATGCATCCCATGACAATTGCCAAAAAGACAGCAATTTTGGTGACTAAGTCAGATGAAAGAGGCAGACACGTATGGCAGGGTCTCAATATGCTGCTCGAGTTTTGGCATTAGCTCTGATGGAGCCAGCTGAGATGCTTCTGTATGCAAAGTGTACACTTAGATCTAGCCTTTAAAGCACGTGTTGGGACAGGTACACTGTACGAATTAGCAGTTTATGGCCAGCTAAAAAACTCTGGAAGTTCTTTAATCTCTAGGTCTTCAGACAACTGCTAATATAAAGCCTGAATATCTGCAGTCTTGCTGTGTGAGAGAAATGTAGGATATGATGGTATTCCATTGAGAGAGAAGTAAAATCAGTGTTAGGAGTAACAGTACATGAAATAGATAGCTGTCCGTGGAATTGACGTATACAAGAGAGACAACAAGACTAGTACAAGAGCAATAGCTTTTAAACACATCATTATTTTCAAGTCTAAAATCTATGGTTGTGAGCTAGCTAAAATTTCCTTTAGTTCAGAACATTAAACAGCAGGAGCCTGGTGGGGGTCGTTCATGGGTGTGCCGGGGTGTGACAAAACCAGGATCTAGCTGAGCATCAAACTGAAGGAAACCAATATGAGGAGAGAATGGAAAAGGTTGGCAGACCGGGCAGATGCAGAGATACACACTTAAACGTCAGATAGGCAAGAGATGGCAAAGGAACATGAAAGCTTAGTGGTTAAGACCCAAATGGCTGAGAGGGTACACCTCAAGGAAGAAAAAAGTATCAGTCATGTAATAAAGGGGAGAGGGGGCAGTCCTGAGAAGGTGAGTTGAAAGCAAGAAAAATGATCAGCCAGAGGGAGGCAGGAAATACATGAAATCAAAAAATTACGTTTCTGGAAGCAGAGAAGCTGAAGGAGGAAGGTGGCTGGGTTAAAATGCTACTACAGGAAAGGAAATCTATGAAGGATCATGGATCTGAGAAAGCAGTTTTCTGAAAAGCGGTGATTGCATTGCACCCAGTTGTGATTTCCCATGGCATGTTCAGGGTGAAAATACCAAAATGTTTCTCTTCTGTCTTTACCCAGTCCTTCTGGCTTGTATACATACTGCTTTTCTAGCAGTGCCCTTTGTCATTCCTAGTTCTCCTCATGCCATACCTTTCTCTTGTAAAATATAGAATCATAGAACCAGCATCTTTAATCTTTTTAAAAAGATAAAAGCTTCTATATTGGTTACCCTCTTAGATATTTGATCCTTTTACAGCAAATCTCAATTGACGTTGCCAACGCAGATATTGGTGGTTCACGTACTTTCATCATTCTATGAAAGTTTGAGGATTTCTTCCCTGAAACTGTAAAAGATGACTATTCCTGCTCCCTGTAGGGCTTTATATGCTACACTACCTATGGCGAAATTTATTCTTGATAAAAAAAGATTTTTAAAAAAGAAAACCAATGAATGGCACATCACATACAATGCATCAGGGAAGATATTGTTCCTCTTTGCCGTGATCCATACTGAATACCAATCTTATATCTTGAAATCTTGCTGCCTATCATCAGAGGTGGTGGAAAACTGAAAAGTATCTATGATTTTTCTGAGGGGAAGAGGGAGTCTGAGACCTCTACCTGATCTTTTGTTCTGTCTCAGCAGCCATCAGCAAAGTGCACCTGGGTGCTTGGAGGCACAGGAGGACATTTGTGTGTAACATTCTTTATTCTTTCTGTCTTCTCCTAAAATAATTTATCTCCACAAAGTCTTAAAATTTAAGTTCAAATAAACTTGCAAGGAGGTGAAATCCGGCATTGTTCTCTAGCTCAAAGCGCTCATTATCCCAACTTAATTGTCAGGCTAGGCTTAATGTGAAGCAGCTAAAGCAGTGGCTCCAGCCCACGAGTTTTGAGGTGCTTACTCAAACCAGTCTAAATTAACTCATCACTCATTCCCTTACAAATGATTGAAGTGAGGTGATATTTTTTTGGATAGGGATAATTACAGTACTATAGTCAATTAACATTATGTAGTGAAATGTCCTTATATGTGTTTACTCTGAAGTGCCAGAGACTACAAATGGTTGTGCACATCCCTAACATAAGAAGTAAAAGGACTTGGGTACCTAAAAAACATTTTTGGCCAAACATTGGGAGTGAGACTCAGGTGCCTAAGATAAGCATTAAAAATTAAAGACCATAAGGCATCCTACCTTGTCTTCATCTGCTTTTCCAGAAAGCTGTGTATCTTCCATAGGTCTACTAACTGTGCAGACATCTCAGGTATCTATGGGCATTTGAAACTGCGTTAGCCCCCTATGTTTGGATACATGAATTACCGCCTACATGCCTAAAAAATGTTTTTAGCTTTGCTTTTATGCCTAAATCCCAAACTGATCCAAAATCCTCTGTTCTCTGACACATGCTCAAAGTGGTGGGGCCCATGCTTTTTGGGTGTATGTTTTTCAGTCCTACTGCTCAGGTTTTTTTTGCACTTTTCCTCATCCAATACTACTTCATGCACAGTGGTCTTAGGAACTTGAAACCGATCTGTTGTGGTCAGCAACATCACAGACCATAAGCTAGCACTGGTCAGGCCATGTGGGTTTGACAGTAGCCACTGCCTGTGAGTTGCATAAATCTGCCCTGTCCAACAGCTTAAGTCATGTCAAACCAGAAGGCACCAGACAAAGGGAAGAGAGAGTTGCTGTATACAAACCGTTGTGATTTATAGTTCCTTCATATGTAATATACACTGCAGTTGGCAGTGCTAGAGACCGTATTATGGAGAGGGGTGGATAGCAAAGTCACTGGAAAGCCTGTCTGGAGGTAGTCAGGTCATGTAGTGCTGAACAAGAGGACATTAGACTTTGGTGTGGCTAATCACCCTTATTTCAGTTTGTGCAGCTCTGTCTTCTGAAATAGGGGTCCTCCTTTATAAAGCAACATTGCCATGTCAGTTCGATTATTTCTTGGTTTTGAGTCACCTACACCTTTCCTGGTGCCTCCTAAAGTCTGAGGAGTAATCATCTACTGACATGGACAAGTGGTATCTCAACCTCAGTACTGCAGCCTTTCTTGCTTTCAAAAATAGAACTTTGTCTCCTTCCATCCACAACCTTTGCTGCTGGCCCAACAGCTCTGGTATTACCTTGCTTCATCTTCCTCAGTTTGCTTTCTTCTCTGTCCCACAAAAAACTACACGTGTTTGGCTCTAAGACCAAGGCTCTAAGGCATTTCTTACCTCAACCTATTTTGTCTTTAAAATTCGGGGTAGTTTTTCCTCCTTGGGTGTTTCAGTGCCAGAAGAGGATCTCCCTATGAAAACTAACAAACCTTTACCCTCTTAAATTACATGGGATTCACTGATGCCTACAAAATACCTTTTACTTCCTAGTCAGAGTCCAGAGTTTGCTACATACTGTACTAAGCATAATCATTTTTTTGTGGGCTCTTACACCCCACTCTTACACCTCGGTATGTACCGAAGATTTCCAGTGTTCAGAGAAGGGACAGAGTTCCTCTGGTAAAATGACACCTGGAATCTGAGGGGTGCTTTCAAGTGCTGCACTAGTGCCAATAGTGATTATCAATTACACCTTAAAACAACAGTATCTGCAAGAGAAAATATGGTCCACAAATGAACTCTTTAGCAAATACAGTAGTGGTATTCCTGCCACTGCTATCATGTGATGAATACACTCTAATTTATTAGACTATCAATTGAATACACTGACTCGATCAAAATTTGTTCCTTCCAAATTAAGTAGACAGTTTTGGCACATTTATTAAATAATGATTGAAAGTAATAATAAAAGCTCTCCCAGTAATATTCTTTCCAAAAAAGGCTGTGAAATGCTAAAGTTGAATGGTCCTAAAGGATAATGAAAATGCACAAAGCCATGTATGTCTGGAAGTTTAAGTAGACCACACATGTTTGAAACAAGAGGCCAAAATTCACATACATTGTGACATATAGACACTGATAGTTCTGGGATAGGGTATCTGTAGCATTACAACCAAATTAGGTGGCATTTTGCTATTTTTATATTACCTAGCCACAAGATGGGAATTAATGGGTATCTTTGAGGGGAAAAAATGGTGATGTATTACTTTTATTAGAACAAGCTCTACGTCTAGGACAGGGTTCGTAGTTTGAATTAATATCCGTATGAGGTTTCTTGTGTTTTCAGTAGGTTAATTTTCCTAGTCTTGTTCTCTCAAACTAGGAACCATGCCACAGTTATTTAATAAATATGCTATTGTGTCAAAGTCATTTTTTCAGAGATGAGTGAAAGTGGAAAGGAAATCAATGGGGTTACACCAGCAGTGAATTTGTCTCAAGGCAATAGTAGGGAAGTATTTCTGGAAGTGGAACCTTATCTGTGATGATTTTGCTCCTGTTAAATCTACCAGAAGAAGTTGGCTCTACGGTTTTGCTCTGAAGGCAGAATCTTTCTTAGGACAGCTATCAGTTTGATCCTATGAAAGAAAAAGTTCCCTGAGTTAAGTAATGGAGACATATACTAAGGTGCTAATGAGACTTTATCATGCAAAGGAAAAGGTGTTAAATCTGTATTGTTGAAATGTTTAGTAAGCAAACCTTATCATCGTACAAAGACTTAGTGTATGGTAATAGATGAATCCTACTCTCAATATAAAACAATGATAAAAGTCTTATCCTAGAAAAATAACTTCAAAATGTATAGCTTCAGAAAAATTATGTCCCAGACACCTACAGGACAACCCTTTTCTTGCGACACTACCCCCAAATTATGGCTATTTAATGTCTTTCTTCCTTCCTTTATGAGTAAAATGGAACAAATAAATATGATTTTTTTCCTTGTCAAGCTGGTGGTTACGTTTAATCATATTATGTAAATCATCTTTAAAAGCATCAAATCAGTTTGGGGTCTTATAATGTGTAATGTTGCTCAAATAAAATAAACTAATTTATTTGTAGATCAGAGCAGTTCTGTATGAACCCTAACAAAAAATAACAATCCTATTTATTTTTAATATTCTCTTACACATCGTCTTCTCTTCCCAGGACCCTCATCAGTTCTCACTTCCTCAGCTCAGGGAGACTTCTTGAGCTGCAAGTTGAATTCCCCAGCCTTCCTACTAGTAGTGCTAGGTAAAACTTCGCTGACATTACAAGACTAGTTTCCATTTATATGTTTCAGTCTGCTTTCAGAGAAGGTTCTTAACATTGAAAAAGTATTTCTAAATGCAAACTCTCTGCAGATTGTAACATACACTAATGCAGAAGTCAAGGATCACATATGATGTCAGCTGTGTTGGGCTGATGTAGCAGTAGTTGTGCTTCATTGGATTTACTCGACATATGCACCACTCTAAACTAAAGTAGGATTTCTTCTATAATTAATACTAAAAAACATTACTCTTCTCTCCTTCATGCCTATTCTAAAGCAGCAGGAACATAACTGAGACAAGAGAAGTTAACTGAATTTTTTGCTGTGAATATAATGCAGTAATTTATTAACTATGTATAGTTTTAGAAAACATATGTGGAATGCAAGCAAGTTACTGTGGAATGTTTTCTGCAGTATAAAGAATAGTCTTTAACTTTTAACTTCCATGACTTAACTCTATATTAAGGGAAATTTACTGCTTTTTCAATATAAGTTCATATGTTTCAAATTAAATTAAATTAATGACACATTTTTTATGGCTAAGGCAGGGGGGGTTTCCCATCCCAAACGTATTTTCAAATAGCTAACAAAGTGTTCAAAGTACCAAAACCACAGAAAATATGTTAACAGTTACACTTGTTACTAGATTTTAAGACCATGTAAATAATGACTTGGATCTACCCTGTAGCCCAGCCACTCCCCTCGTGTTCCAGCTAGTGTGCCACCTTTTTCTGGTGAACCTCTGGAAGGACAGTTTGAGCCGTGATGCCTGTCTATGTGGTCAGCTGCTTTACCCACATGTGTGAGCAGCTCTGTTGGAGGTGGCAGTTCTGGCTTTCGCTGCACCTCGGGGACAAGGCAGGGAGGAGGAAGCCCATCTGCCCCGTGGGCAGCACCTGGCAGGACTAGGGGCCCGTCATTATCACTACAGGTTCTGATGGGGGGGGCTCTGCTAGACTGGACACCAGCTTGCACAGCTGCCACAGCTGCAATATGCTGACTAGATTTTAGGTCTACAAAATGTGCACTGTGAGTCTTCTGGCACTTTCTATCCAAAGGTTAAATGTGATGCAATTCTTAGGAAAACACCCCACAACCACTCAGAATATGTTTTAGTTTAAATATGAAACTGATTAAGAGTTGAACAGAGCTGGAATTACTACGGCCACTCAGAATAAGGGACGCTGTACTGTCCCACTGTTACACTTTATCTATAAAAGGCCTGGTTTATTGTTTTGAAGTATCTAATACTGATTTGATCTTCTCGTGCCTAACTTAGGTGTGTGCACAGCAGAAATATTAGAACTGTTGAGCATCAACATGTCCAGAATGCTTATACCATGTTTGATTGTGTCTATTTTAGTTTTCCCACTGAGCCTTTCCTGGTAGCCCCAAAGCCTTTATTTATCATAAGAAGCATCTTGTGTGTCTAGGCATGTGTACTGGCATGAATGCTATTGCCTGGAATACTAGGCCAGTTTGAGGAAAGACATCTGCTTGGGGCAGCCATCCAGATTTCCTTATACCCAGTGCTAAGGGACACAGTTTTTGGCTGCTAATGGAATGATCACTGACATCTGGTTCCACCAGAGGACTGAGATGGTGAGACGGTCCATTGCGCTTTAAGTGAGGTACGAAAGGAAAAAGGAGCATTGGTCTGTTCTGGATGTGCGTACAGGGTAAAGCAGAAAGTCTCACTGATCTGATTTATCTACTTGTACTTACTCCTGACCTGTGGAGGACACTGCACTAGAAGAGTAAAAGCTACAGCAAATCACAGTGTATTTTTTTTTTTTGATACACAAACTTAATTTGCTATATGCTACAGACTGAAGTAATCACTGTAAGCGATAAGCAACTATTAATGTGTTCATGTTACATAGAACAAACAGATGCAGATGTAAATAGCATTTCAGGCTGTGCTTGAATGGTGTTTCATATATGTGTAGGGGAAAGAAGGATTTTCAGTTTGCTCACACAAACCATTTCTGAAAAAGACAGTGGTGTTAACATCTGTACTGCATCTGATATTAATAATATTGCCAAAAAGCTAATAATGCAAATGACCAATTAAATATTTAAGTGCAAAGAAATAAAAATGTTTGAGGACAAGATTTGTATTTGTGTTGCAGCACGCCGGTGAGATTCAAGTCCTACTGCACACATTTTGTCGGTCATGTTATGCTTTTTATAATCAGGAATGTTTTTACATGATATAGAGTAGTTTCTAAGATCTCACATTACCACAAAATCTATTTGATAGCCTATAAGTTTAACATTTCAGTACAGAGGTTTTAGTTTTTATCTCTACTATGGATATTCTGTTCCAAATGACTGGCTGTATTTCTACCACAGTAGGCAAAATTGTGAGAAATAAAATAGTTTGACATTTGATAGTTAAAACAGGTGATTTTCCTCTTACTTCTGCTTTCAAATATGGACACATACAACTGAATTTATTAATTCAGAAATAAGATTTTTAATAAGTACTCATAAATACTAATTGATCAGAACTTTTTTAAGTTATAAAAAAATCTGATTAAATTATCATATTATATACAATAATCATATCTGATTATTTCATTCATAAAATGTGATTTAGATTGGATTGCTAATTATATTTATTTTTCCCAGTTTTCCTGTCCTTTACATTCTGCATGATACACTCTCATGGTGATTGCTGTATGCAAATTCCTAGCACAGCTGCACTGAAGGTGATTCAGAGTTGCTTCACGGACCTCAGCAGCAACTCCATCAGGCCCTCACTGTCTCTGATCTTGTCTTCATCACATTGAAGAATTAGCCCTACATTTGTATATATTTACATTTACATTTATAGTGTGTGTATATATATATAAATTCGCAGAAGCTGCTCTAGTGTTATTTTCACAAGCACTACGTGACTTTCTGGCACAATTTTGCAAAAAAAAAAAAAATCTTAGTTCATTTAAACATGAAAAAAGTTATAATGAGCAGAGTTTCTTTTTCATGTCTTCAGTTCAATGTGACCATTTTAAAAATTTGAAGCACCTTTCATTTTAGGAGATTTTAAGTTCTGGAAATCAGTATTCTATAAAATAATCTCTAAATATCAGACAGGAATAGATGTCAGAAAGGCTTCCTTTCTGGTCGGTACCATGCATACAACTAAGGATGTCTGGAAGAGTGCAGTGTCATCTCTGAGCACTGAATAAGCAATAGTCATAGAAACACTAATAAACCCAGTTAAATTACTGCATGTAGTATAGAATTCACCTTGTTCGATGAAACTGGTCCTTCAGAGGAGACTTTTTCGCAAATAACAACGTCATTGGTTTTGCATTCACTGTAGTGCTTTTAACAACTGATGCACATTTTATTTGTAGTAACTTATGAGTTGTGTGATGGGAGATCAGGACTTAGCAAGCTCTGTAAGTTGTGATATTCAGGTTATCTTTCTACATATACTTGGCCTGTACTGTCGTCATTTAATTCTCGTAAGGGCATGATGTAGCCCATATCTGAAGTCTCCAACGGGTGTAATATGGAAATATTAAAAGTCCCTAATGTGTGAAATGCTTGAACATGCAATCGTATAAATGTGGCTTGCTCCAAAATAGTATCAGTAACCAATTAGATCACTTGCAATGATGCAAATGGTGCTAATAGTCTTGCGTGTTTTCCCTGTACTTCTTCTTCATCACCCTTTATTACTGTATCTTCTGAATTCTCCCTTCATTTTCTTTCAACAAAGGCAAGTATGCCATGAGGGATCTGGTCCACCGACTGCCAGGCGCTAACAACAGCAACAGCTCAGCAAGCAAGGCCATGTCTGATGACACCGTTACTGCCATTTGCTGCACTCTGCATGAAGTCATCACTAAAAACATGGAGAATGCCAAGGCCTTACGAGACGCAGGCGGCATTGAGAAACTGGTTGGCATATCTAAGAGTAAAGGAGACAAGTATGTTTTGCAAATCACCTTGCACCTTTTTTAACATCTCCAGTAGTTTTTACTAGACCTGAATGTGTTTGCCTCTTCTGTGCAATCGTGAGTTGAATTCTTTAGTTTCATCAGAAATCGTATGTCCAGTATGAAAGGTGACAAGAAACAGAGAATACCAATAGCAAAAGTCTCTGCTGTGGTTTATTTGTGACCTACCATCAGCAGTGCATGAAGTGCACTGCATGTGCAGTTTAAGGAAGAGTAATTATCTACAGTAACCGCTACTTTTAAGCACTTCCAGAAGATCCTGATAAACATTAGGGACTAGAGCTGTTGGATTGCACCCTGCAGAAGGGGTGACGTGCAGGTGGAGGGATCCTGTGAAAGGAAGGGACCTCATCATAGTTCGGTTACTGCTCCTCTTGCTCTGGGAGTGAAGAATGTAAAGTCACTGTCCCTCTTCACAGCACCCTTTTCCCTGCCACCGGCTTGCTGGTAAGGTGGGGCATAGTAGAAAAATGGATCCATGGATTTTCCCAACACCATGCTTCTGAGAGAGCATTAGGATACCTGCAGGCTACTTTGTGAGGCACCAAAACATGCAAAAATCTTACACACAACTGTGACATTTTCAGAGCAGCTGTGGTTTCATCTTGTCTGTTTTCCTATGTACACACTCTTCATGAAGAGTTCACTCTTTATCCTTCTTTTGCCTAAAACAGCCTGGTTCTCATATTTGTCAACCTGCAGAAGTATAGTGCAATGGGACTATGGCAGTTTGAAAACAAAAAGCCTTCACTGTAGTGTACAAAACCCATCAGTCCACCTACTCGAAGCTGTCATCACACAGCCTACTGCAGTATCAGAGCTCTAAAAGAGCCCCACAAAGCCAGGCCACAACCTGAAGGAAAGATTTATGCACCCTACATTTGGTATGAGAACTTATGCTCGCCTATGTGATCGGAGCATTGCCAATATAATTTAATAACATTTCTTTTCCTCTATTGTCACCCTTTTCTTTTCACACCAAAATCATTATTGAAACATTCTCACATTCTAATTATAAAGCGTAAAAAGTAGTAGCATAACGAAGTATGTGATTCCAGTTGTGGGAGCTCCCTGTGCTCTGCCAATTTATTTACATTTGCATTTTTTTTATTATTAAATCTGGATCAAATGTACTGATATTGCAAGCAGGTTCATATTCATTTCTCTTAAGTTGAATGTGTCCTTCCTTGGAATAATGCACTTGTCTACGTGTTCATTATCTGGTAGAGATTTTTAATACCTGTTGAGTCTGGAATTTTCCAAGTATCATGGGTAGTTTTAGGAGGATCTGAGGGTATAATTCCCTAAGTATTCCTCATAACTGTGAAAGACATATCTATGTTGAATGAAAGTATTTAGCCCAGGTAGTGTTGAGTAATTCCAAAATACCATCCCAAATCATGATTCGTGTCCCTCCTCTCAAGTACTTTGAGTTGTGGTCCTGTGTTATTCATGTTACAGGTTGCACAGTTCAGAGCAAGAAAACCTGTCAACTCACAGTGCTACAAATGCCCATCTTAAGTTCCATTTTTCAGCTTTCAGAAATGTTAGTATTGTGCACCATTGCTTTGGTTTATAGGTAATCCATTGTTTAAAAACCAGAATTGCTGGTTGTTGGACTGATTGCAAATTCTGGCATGCTCACTTTAATACAGTGAAACACTTCAGTATGAATTTATCTTGTCCAGTATGAAGCATCTGCTTCTACAAGTGCACGATATTAGCTTGACCATGTATCCTGGTAGGTAGCAGTGCCAGGAGTGTGGGGCTGGCCCCATTAGCCTTTGGAACATACCCAGGGCTTGAGTGCTGTCCCTCTGTGACGGCATGAGAGAATTGGTGTTCATAAGGTCATACTGGCCAAGCCTACATTGGCTTTGCATAGTTCCTGTTTCTCCTCAGTACTCACAGTACGGTTGGTGCAGTTATTTTCCTGGTTACTCCATGCTACCAGCACCCCACTAGCCAGTTCAGCTGGGAGTATAATAAAAGCAATTATGCTTGAAAGAGTTTATCAAATTCCTGTTTATTCACCAATTAGCCACCTACTGCTGTACTCTCAGTGAGAAATTGAAGAAAAGGGGGGGAAAAAGCACCAAATAAATTACTAAGAAAATGCTGTATAAGTTAATTGAATCAGTTGTGTCATGAACATTGCTTCACCAGCTTGAGTGTCAGCCTACCAGTGGTCCTTCTCAGAGGTCACAGGATGCACCAAAGCCTGACCTCTGAGAAGACTTCCTGCCCAAACCAGTAACATAGGCTGCTGGTTTTCTGGGGTCTCTTTGGTTTTGCAATCCACGTGCCTTTTCTGAGTAAAACATGAACCACCTCCGTGACTGCCCCAAACTCCATCAATCCTCACTCCAGACTTCGGCCTTTGCAAGATTTTCTAGCACTCCGCTGCTTTATGTGTATTATAGGTACAGCACAGTGTAGGCTTCCTCTGTGGGCTGGGTTATGTTCCCGGTCCTCTTCTAGTTGACCCTTCTTCACTGAGCTGAGTACTCTCTGGTATTTTTTTTTTTTAGATTTTTTTTTAAATTTACCTATCCCAAGAGGAATATATGACTCCAACTGATTGTAACAATAGTTTAGAGCTTCTTTCAAAACCTTTCTGAAGAGGAAGTCCTTGTGAAGTTGGTTTTTAACATGACATCACATTGCCGTCATCAAAGGGTAATGGTGCGAGCAAGGTGCAAGTCCTAATTTGGATTCCTAACGAAATTTGTCCTGACTTTTTATAATCAGTTGTATTTCTGCATCTTTTCTCTGCACTTCAAAAACAGTGCTCATCACCCATCTACAGTGTTTCTTTTGGCCACTGATAAAAGGCACTTAATGTGTTGAGCCACGCTGTCATGAGTTCAAGTTTGGCAGCTTATAGAGAAACTGGCTCTACCTTCTTGTCCTTTATGCCAAAAGTTGTAGCCAGGGCATCTTCTTAGGTGTACATAATCCAATTGGGTCCTCAAGAATTTTTCCAATTGCTGCTTCACCCGTTCCTCTTCTTATGCTCTCAGCGTGAATTCTTGTTCCTCAGTGTGCTGAGGAACACACATTTTGCTCCTTACTGAATAATTAGTATTATAGAAATAACGTGTATTGCCCTTGCTTAAAAACACATTGGTCTCCAAGACGCTAACCAAAGATCTTATGATAAGTTTAAAACACAACTTTAATTATGGGTTTAAATCCATAGCAATGCATTTGAAAATTGGGATGAATGGAGTCTTGTAATTAACAGTCTCTTTCTCACTCTTTCTTTCTCTCTCTCTCCCTTTTTAATATATGTGTGTAACAGGCATTCGCCAAAAGTGGTGAAAGCAGCATCTCAGGTCCTCAATAGTATGTGGCAGTACAGAGACCTGAGAAGTCTCTACAAGAAGGTAAGGCTTGGGTTTTTTCTAGATTTGTCATCTTTCATATGGTTACCCAAATTTGGGGGCTGAGAGACTTTAGACCAAAAACAATTATGTGAACTGGAAATTCACCTATAGTTTAAAATGTCAGATACTTGGAGCTATGAGTTTTTCCCTTGTTTCTGCTTTTAACATAGAAATACCTTTTGAAAATACGTGTGGTGGTGAAAAGGGGATGTGAATTTGATTTTCAAAAGAGTTCATACGGAAAGTGCTGGATCCTGACAGCCCTTGAAACTGAAGTCCTCTGTTCATAGAACAAACCTATGCAGGCTCTCCTACTGTACCATACCTTCTTACACCTCCCCACCCTGTCCTGAGGAGATTACCAGATTTCCAGCCCTTCAGCTCCCAAATTTCCTCATGAGTTTGTAAACAAGAGTATCTGAAGGAGTGGTGCTTAGGGACCAGTTACGTGTGAAGCTGGGCTGAAACTTGATAACTTCACTTCCAAGCGGCTGGCAGACAGTAGGATCATATACTTAGTTTTCAGGCTGTCTATAGAGTCTGTAGTACCATACCATTCCCACAGGCCTGCTAACCTGTTAAAAATGAATCACAATACAGTAATACAGTCCTGTGAAACAACATCCAATATAGCTTTTAAAACGTGTCTACTTAGTAAATGACAACGTTTAAAGTAATTCTTGCTGAATATTTCCAAACTGAATTACACTCCATGTGAGTATCAGCCTGCAGATTTTTCTCAAAGGTCTTCTTGCTACATGGAATTTCACAGCTGATCTAATTCATACTTGTATTTGTACTCTCAGCACAGAGAGCTAAGGCTTCATATGGCACAAAAGTTCAGGTCCTTGTTAAGGCTTAGGCATAAGAATTGTGAAGTAGGGAAGGTTCACAGCAGCATAGTCTGTGCTGTGTATGTATTTTGCACAAGAAAAGAACTTAGTTATGCACCAAATCTCAAACTAGCAGAAGCTGACCTTCTGTTTGAAATGCCGTTCTTTTGCATGCCTCAGCCCTGCTTGTGTCAAGTCTGAGCAGTAAGGAAGGTGATTACTGAGTCTCTCCCATTGTTCACTTCCAGTATTTTCAGTCATCCTTGGCAGCCCTAGGGATACCATATGCGAAGACGTTCCAAGTAACGAGCTGGTACTCAACTGTCCCATTAAGAGGTGGGAACAAACGAGCTAGAGTAGGCTTTTCTTGACGCAAGGCAGTAACACACTGGAAGTGTGCATAGCCTGACTTCTGTGCACGTGGGTGGTTGCACTGTAGAGGCTGAACTTTATTGCACCATAATCTCTTTGAGGTTCTTACAACGTCTGGCTCATTTCCAACCTTCTGTCTGTATATATATGCCGTGATGGAAAAGCAGTTTCTGGGGTTGCTCTATGCATGAGGCAGTCTATATGCTGTGTGGCTTCTGAGTATACTGCTACCTCAAGGACATTCTGTTGGCTGCTAATGTGAATGCCTGGTAATCTACTTACATACTAAGCATGCTTGGGTACTAAATACCTCACATGCTTAAAAGAACACTTTCTGCGGCCACAAATACATACCTGTGATATGGAAAATAGGGCAGGCTAGCCTTTGAGGTGGCTTCCAGGACACTCATAGCAGAGCGATTGTCTATATTCTCAGGAAGCATTTTATTAATCTCTGTATTGCCTAATTCCTACAGTCTTCACAAAATCTTAAAATGAAGGTCAGTCTCTACTACATATTTATATATTCATTATGTGCCATTACATGTGCTCCTAAGCATTGTATAAATATGGCTTCTTTTAATCAAAATGCTCAGATAGTTAATTTAAGATACTTCTGTTTGTTAAAAGACATACAGTAATCTTTATAAAGTCCATAATATTTATTGAACTTGCTGATAGTAGACTGACTGTTATGCTGGCTGTCTGAGTTTCATCGCTGTTGGGAAGATAATGTTTTTATGGTAGGAAAATTAGAAAAGTTTGCATTATACTAATAATCAGCTACTTATGTAATATAAAGATACTGAGTCAATGCAATCTTTATTTTGTCCCATTAGAATACATATGCTCATAAAAACGTGTGAACATACAGTTGACAGTATAATATGATCAGCACTTTGCAGTATCTTGCACTTGCACAGCCTTTTTTGAAGTGCAGGTAGATCCCATTGCATAACCATCAGCAATTTCTTCCTATGTACTGAAGTATCTATACAATTACTTTCAAAGAATTGGTGACCTACCGAGAAGCACAATTTTGTATTGTAATACAAGGAAATTACAAGCATCATATCACATTTAAGAAAAAGCAGCAGCACTTACCTTACTGTTTGTGAAACAGTGTAACCAGATAGTTTGAATTGTGGTATATTTTAGACCTAGATGTTTACAGTAGAGTAAGTAAGCATAGGTAAAAAGAATAGGAGGATTATCCTTTGTGTTAATGGGGAAAGAAGGCAATATATGTTTACTGCTGATACAGTAGTAGTCAGTATATTTAGTATGATATGACTGCATCAGCAAAAACGTAAAAACCTCATTCACTTTTCTAATTTTGCTCAACATTACAGGAATCATCCTATAGCTGGCAGAATATAAACGGCACTGACAGAAAGTCCATCCAGAGTTGGGGATTGGTGTGGTCACCTAATGACTTGCCACACCTGTGAAGGACCAAAAGCCAAGAAGTGCATAGACACCAGTTTCCCACTTGCAGCGCTCCCCGATAAACTCCTGGCTGTGAAGTGGTGAGAAGTGCAGGAGTCAGAAACTAGTCCCCCGCCTGCTGCCAGTAGCCGGGCTGCCCTAAGCAGAGTATATGCAATGCTTCCTGCAAGCTCCGTCCCATCATGGGTGAGCAAGCTCTTTGGCTTTAACCGAGGCTATAACATTAATATGCCTATGTAGTGAAACCTAAATTAAGCAGCCTCTAAGGAGACTGTTAAAATCAGCTATTGCATAAAAAATAGCCCAAATTTAACAGATTTCAGGGTCCCAGCTTCAGCTGTGTTGCTTAAGAAGAATAGTAGTGTGCACAAATTTCATTGTGCCACGCAGTATCTGACAGATATTACCTGTTTCTCTGGTCTGTTCAAAGCCAAAAACTGCAGCAGCAACTGCAACAACTCCGTTAACTTCATTGACCAAATCAAGCAGTATACAGTCTCAAGGTCATAGTGTATCTGGCTAAGAATACAAACAGTATCTTTTGACAACACAAAAATTTAAGGCCCATCTTTTTTATCCTGAAAAATGCAAAATTATTCCACAAGTCAGTGAGGTAGAAAGCATAGAAAATTAAATCTGGTAAGCAAAGTTAAGCTAGCAATATAGGCATTTCTGGAAAAAAGAGTTTTAGGCTAGCCCACGTGCTGTGTTTGAAAAGAAAGGCAGAGCAGACAGACAGAAGAAACCCTGCAAGCAATGTAGCTCTGACAGTCCAGAGCTCAGAGTTCTGGTACCCAGGAACTTCTCTGCAGTGGGCTGATCCTGCACCCAATGAAAGCAATGAGAAGGTCCTGGTGATTTCATAGGTCCTTTCTGTAAGGCCTCAAAAGCAAGAGCTGGAACTTTTGCAGCAAATTGAACTTTAGTGGGGAGACAGTCTGCGACTAAGCAGTCTGCAGCGTCTGGTATCTCCTGGGATTCCCAAGCTCCTACAAAAGATAAGGATTGAAGGTTTGTGTGTTGCTTTCATTCATTTTGCTGCATTATGCCTATTTATTAATAGATAATACAACGAGAGTTGCATTCTTTGAGCTGTGGGTCTCTCCTGTTAAATAACTTTTTATTCTCTAGAAAGCATGCTTAGGTGGAGACTAGCTTTTCTGGTGCAGGAGAATGATGGGTAGGTTTCTAACTTCCTACAGCTTGAGCTGCAAACTCAAGGAGCGTCCATTGGCTTTGTTGTCTCAGTTTCCACTTGGAAAGCTCTGGAAGTCCACAATACCTTATGCACTGTGTTTGCTGAGCTATGTCACACCCTGTACCCTCCACTGAGGAGTACAGTACTCCACTGGAGTCCAGTGGATGAGGATTACCAGGTCAATAGCTGTGTTGTGGCTGTAGTGGGACCCATAGACTGGTTAGGCTGGTCTGGCATGGAAAAGGCACAGAAACTAAATAGTGTTCAGATCTGTGAGTGAGGTGACAGCGTTTACCATCCATTGTAGGCTTGTGCTTTGAGTATAAAAGATTTCACTCCCTGGTATGGTTAGTTTGGCACTATCCTAACACAGTCCAACAAGGAAGAGTTGTAAAACGCATAAATGTTTCCAGTCCTAAAACTATAAAAAAAAACCCCAAACTTGACAGACCAAGAGGAAGCAATGACTTTAGTCTGGAAGTGAAGGAGTTGCCAGCCGTCCCGGAAGTTTAACTTGCAAGTACTTCATCATGGAAGAGTTCAGAGGAAATACTGCTCAGTTTGCTGAGCAATAGCTGAAACAGAAACCTAATCTGAAAAAAAATCCCACCAAGAGGAAAAGAAGGTTCAGGTTCAGTCCCATATAAACAGTGCTTAGATTATTTAGTGTGATTAATTTCTAAATACTGCTAAAGCTTAGCAAGTAAAAAACAAGCGATCATCACAATTTTTCATCAGTAGGTAAAATATTGTCTCCTAAAGAGTGACTTTAATGTCATGTCATTTTCAAGCTTCTTTGTTCTCTACAATTAAGACTTATATTTTCATAAATGATCGTTTATCTGCCTCTGTTTTCATGAGTCTATTCCAAAATACTTAAAATCTGATTTTCAAAAATGTTTAATGGTGACATGGTCCCAAGATCCATAGCCCCGTGGGTGGGTCAGTGGCTCACCACTTAGGAAGAACCAGGCAGAGGAGCTATCCCGCTTGTCCCTGTGCTTCAGACCCATGGTACACCCCTCTTCTTCAAGTATCTTAGTGACCTGTATGGTCCACAGGAGAATTAAGTGCTGCTTACAGTCTCCAGAGAGAGGTCCTGTCCCATTTATGTTTAGCCACGTAAGCAAGGTGAAAGGAGCTAGTACAGTGATTCTTTAAAGACACCTATTTCCAAGTGAGGAACACTGTGGAAAACACAGATGTAGCTGTAAGAGAGCAGATTTCCATTAGCTGGTAAACTCTTATTTATGTCAATATTCAAGAAAATAACCAACTACTCTTAAACACAGATAGCTTGTTAAATTACATGAGGAAATTTGAGCAAAAGGGTTGTGCTAAATGAGCTTAACATGAAAGAAAATTTATTAGCTAAAACCAAGCTTCAATTAGCATTAAATGTGTGTAATATTAAAAAGCTGGAGGAACTGTCAGGAAGAATATGTTTTCTATTAATTGGTTTGCTTTGCCTAACCACTTAGGCTCCAACAAAATATGTTTACATTCTATCATTATGTTTACACTTATTCTGTCTTCCAGTATGTAAACAGAGATCACAATGAATTTGTAGAAATTATTTTTCTTTTCCATTTATTATCATAGGTTTCTGTTCTGCATGGAATAATAGAAATGTTTGTCCTATTCACATGCCATATGAATAAAAATACAACCAATTATTTGAAACCAGAGAGGCTGTTAACGGCGGTCATCCTTCAGTGTGTAGTGTGCCATTTACAACAGGGAGAGTATTGTGGTAGGCATTTAATGAAGTCCAAGTAGTCACTCTGAAGATGGCCTTGTCCATCATTGGCTGGAAAAGATATTTAGAATTGCCTGAAGACTTAAAAGCAGTTAAGCCAGTCTGGATCTAGAAGAGGACTCTCTTTTCATGTGACTTTCAGAATAATAAAATGAGAAGGTCCTTTATGCTAAATGCTCCATGAAAATTGCCAGCAATAAATTTCAAAACCCCAGTCAAGGAGTTTTAGAATCCAAAATTCCTTCTTAAATAAAATATACCTACTCACCCTTTAAAAATGTTAATTACGTTGTGCTATCATGTAGACTTGGAACACATCATTTGGATTTTCCTCTGGTAATGTTATCGTCAGTCAGACATTCCCCCAAAAGATGCTGACTTTAGGTTAAATTTGCCTAGTGAAAAGGTCTGTGCAGAACTTAAACCCGACATTAAGGATCTAAATTCCAAATCCAGAACGCAGTAGTTCCTCAAAGAAGTGGCTTGACTTGAAAGAACAATTTATGTGCTCCAGTTGCTCAAGAGCATATGTACTTTGCAGCGCTGATCTTTCAGTGGGGCTTAATTTGTTTCTATACAATTGGCAAGGCCTTGCTCAGATTAATATGTCACTGTTGTAGAAAAAGGATGGATTCATTTAAGGTAAAACCCCCTAATGTAATATAAAACTAGATTATCATTGTAGAGAAGGCATTGTCTGGAGCCCATTTTTATATTAACTATGAAAATGCAAGTACCTGATTAATAAATGATTGACTGATTGATTGATTTATGGCAGTGGGCGGCCCCAAGCTTCAGTGTGACTGATGACAGAGGATTTTCACCAACCCACCACTCTGGGTCATGGCACGCTCAGCATACTCTCTCCCAGAGCCAAGAAACCAGAATCTATTCCCCAACCCAGGTATTCTGGCTGTCAGCTGACCAGCGTTGAATTGTTCTGTTTCATGCATACTGAGATTTGTACCCAAAAGAGTTCTACAGGAGATGTTTGAATCAAAAGTAACAAAGCCTTACTAGAGTATATTTTTTTTAAATTATACAATTTAATTTACTGAACCCTGTAGGTTCTGGATGGAAAGCATCTCTCTCCATTTGGGACAGCAGTCCCATTCATTACAGCCATGTGAGGAAGGTGTGCAGAGTTTTGCTCTCTCTGAGGACAGCAAGTACCAGAGAAAGGGACAAGCGCATTACATTCAGGTCCCTGACAAGCTTTCTAGCATTTCTGTAATCTCTTTTTTGATTGTCTGAACCTTTCAAACAGAAAGGCAGTTATTGGTAAGCACTATGTTGCAACAGCAGATTAAATTTATCAAGCACTTTGCTTTCTTTTCTGGCCCAATGGCATCTCTAAGAAAAAAGCAATAGTAAAGAGTATCCCAGGTAAACTAGGATATCTATAGAAAAATCAGTGTGTCCAGGAGTCAATTAAATTCTTAAAATGCTAATTTTCAAAATCTCTATTAATAAGAACAATGGAGTTTTCCTTCATACATAAGTACAATTGATGAAAATTAGCGCAACTGGGCATTTTTTTATTAGAGGCACTATTTAATTTTAGGTCCCAAAGTTCCATTTCCTTAACCAAGTGTAGTCTTTTGATTTCCTCCTAAGACTTTTTTCATAATAAAATGTGACTCTATGGCATTATTGCAAAAAAAACTCCCAAACTTCTACATATGCACAACATTCAAGTAAATCCATGGAGAAACATTTATATATGTGTGTCTGTGTCTATTATTTCTGATAAAATATTCAGAGAAAATAGGAATTTACAAGTTTTTCCTGGTCAGACAGGACATAGTAGTTGTGCTGTTTCTTTCCATTTATTTTTTTTTCTACTAAGTTTGGCTGGAAGAGAGAAGACATCAGAGAAAATCTCATTTAAATACTTTAGACATAAATATCTTTCAATGCTAGGGTAAATCCTTTTAATCTTCAGCTAAGAGGAATATGATTTTTAAAACCACCAACATTTCATCATCTGATATATGACATTACTTTCTTTTGTTAAGCAGGAATTAAGCAAATTCCTAAATTGATTTTAAATAAAGGAAATGTGGAAATTTTCTGTGGAATTAACATATTCAAGCCTTTTTAAAGCATTATCTGAGTAATTTTACGAGATAGAGATCCTGCAACCAATATAGCAAAAAAAATTATAGTCTTCAAATATATACTTTCCTTTTCTCTGTTCCAGTCTTTCTTCCCTAAAAACGTTATTCGCATTTAAGTGTTCATTTTAAATGTGACTTTTTATCAAATGACAATCTTGTTAAATACTTGATCATGAAATTGTCATTGGTTTCAGTACTGGAGAAAAAGTTGGTATTACTGATTTCTTTATGTGTGTGTTGAATTATTATTAATGCTATGTTTTATACTGTATATTAGTTTCCAGTGTTCATGTAAGATAGGCTTGCCTTTCCCAATGCACATACAAATATGAAGTATTTCATCATTAAAGCAAAGGCATATTTTCTAATACGCAGGAAATAACAGGTAGTAGTAGCTGCAGACCAAAGAATAACCTGTTAGTCTTTTCACATTCTTTCTCAGAGACACAAAACCTATTCAGTGAGGAATGATACGTTAGTCTGGAATTTTGTTTTTCTTTTTACCTTGAAGCTACTTTTTTCAACATAACTAGCAGTAGGCATCATCACTGTATAGTTTAAACTTACTATTTAACTTACTTCCTCTATTGACTGCATATGCCTTCCCAGGGATTGTTTTTTCAAGAATCATTCAAAACTTTGTCAAGTACATTTTAACATTTGTGGCTTTTTCCTTGCCAGTTGCCTGCTTAAATAATACCTGTTTGTCTATGCAATAGGAATTTAGATATCATGAGCAAAATCGTGAAGCTTAAAGAGCAAATTGTGCAAATAAATTGAGCTGAGCTATACAGTTAAACTCTTCAGCATATGCCGAAATATCCAGAAGTATTCAGACATGGAAAAAATGGTGTATAAACTGTGCTTGAGTTTTTAAAAAAAATAGAGGGAGACAGAGATTCTTGGCATTTGGCATAACACAAATGTATTGTCTTCATCTAGCTGTATTATCATTCTAAATCATTTGGCTAGTTTTTAAGAAGAACAATTTAGAAAAAAAGACAAAATTTATATGTGAAATATTACAAAATGCTAAGTCAAACTGAATGTTATTTCGATTTTATTTTAACGCAAATAATTATCATTTCACTTGTGCAGTCAAGTAGATCATGTTCTCATTTTCCTGGCTTATCCATCATATCAAGTAATACTTTTCCTAGTTCCTTCTAACCCCCTTTGAGTTTATTAATAGTATCAGACAATGCTAGAAAGAGAAGGGATTGCCATTATGTTATAACAATTTTTTTATATTTTACGTGGCCTAAAGAGGGTAGAAAATCTTTTGGAATCCAAAATATTAATGTTCTTGCCAATACGACAATACCAACACATGACGGAGTATCAGAATTTGTGTTTCTGCATCAATGATTAAGAGGGAGATGTTTTCAAATGTTTTGTGCTTCTGAATTCCATTGTTTACTGTATGCTAGACTTAAATTTTTTCATCATTTTGCATTTTACATAGTTAAATTCTTTGTGATACTCTCGACAAAGGTCTGTTTACTGTGCAGTGTTACCTACCATTCCTTTAGTCATGTTTCAGTTATTTCAGTATTTATACGTTTCTTTCTAAAACATTTTCCATGTTTACTATGGTATTTGAAATAGTAGCAGTAATGTAAGATTCAGTCTGTGCCAAACTGAAGATTCAATACTGATGATAGTATTTTCATGAAAACAGTCCTATGTAGGTGGTGCGAGACCTTGCCCATCCCTACACTATTTTGCTGCGGGCTTTTTTACTGAATGATTTCCAAAAAAATCAGATATGATGACTAAGGACAATTAAAGTCAAACTAATGGCGCTTTTTTTTTTTTTTCACTCTGCAAATAATTCTATGTCTGTGTGACAACGTATCTGTATTTTTGCTAGTAAATATCTGTATGTGCATATATGCATACATAAATGGGGGTGTGTGTATGTAAAACACACGACACAACATGGACCTAGAAGACACTGCCTTTAAGCGTGATGTCTGAACAAAGAGAGCTTGGGAATTCCTAAAGGAATAAACCTTAACGGTTTGAGCTATCAGCGTAGAAAGTATCTGCAGCTATGCTTGACTGTTGTTTTTCTGATGAGGGCCTTAAAGGCATGATAGTCCTTTCCTTTAACTTTCAGCATTGTAGCAAGTGGTAATTCAACAACCAGACTTAGCAGTAATTCTTTGAAATTATCAGTAAAAGGTGTGTGGAAGCTGACACGATTCTCCTCCAACAGCTGCTAGACTCAAGAGGTGCTAAACAAATAAGAAAAGAATCAAAGTTTGTCCAAACAGTTCTCTAGGATGAGCCATATGTATATATGATGCTAAATCATCCTCACCATTGATAGAGAGTCTCATGGTAGGCTCTAGCTGACTTATATGGGAACCACTAGGTATTTTTCACCTGAAAACCCACGTCCATTTTAAGGTTACTAAGTACAGATTTAGAAGAGAGAAATTTAATCTCATAGTTGTGTAAAGTCTGTCTCAGCAGTACTCCACCTTTTGAACTTCTCTGAAGAAAAGAAAATTTAAGATGCAGCCCAGGAGTCAGTGTCTTTGACTTAGAGCCTTCTTTCTGAAGGGAATTGTATAACTGAAGTTTCTGAAATATCCTTAGGGTAGAGATACGGGTAGGCATCCAGAATCTGGAGGATTATGCACAAGAAGAAGGTCACATCTACAGAATTTTTCTTCTCAAAAGTACGTTTCCTCAGAATAAGATTGGATTTTAACACTTGAATACAAAGTAGATACGTAAGAAAATTATCTGCATGTCTTTGGGGACTGGAAACATTTTTAGTTCACTTAAATAATGTATTATATTTTTGAAACAAATATAAATAACATTAATTAATGGCAAAGAAAGTTTAGCTGGATTCAGAGGTACAATACTGAAAAGAATCCAAAAGTCTTTCTAAAGACTTTGAAAAGTCTTTTAAAGGTACATGCTAAGAGAAACCATTTTTGATTCATGTCAATCTTTTTCTCCAGAGTTCATTCAAGGAACATGATTTCTACCATTCAGAACAAAGTAACATTTTTAATTAACTTGTATGCTTGATGTTTGCATATCTAGGTTCAGACACGGAAAAAAGCACACGTGTAGTAAAGAGTATGGGTGAGAAACTCAGTTTTTCCCAGCAAAGTTGAACCAGTATGTTGGATGGCTGCTTATAGTTTTGCAAACGAGTCAGATCAATAGAACTTGTAGTAGTACTAATAGCACATGCAAGCAGCACAGTGGGGATGAAAATCAAATTAAATTATATTATTATGGCAATCAAAGCATGTGTTCTTTTCAGAGGTAGATAGTCTAGCTGTGATGGTCTTGTGCATAACACTGGGCATCTTTTGCTGATGCTCCTCTGTGTTGCTGTACTTATGCTATCATCATCCTAATTCTTCTTGCTCCTATAAGGACATTAAAAGTGTTTGTTTAACGTGGCCAGTACATGTAAATTCAGTCAAAGTTCGATGAAATATTAAGCTGGTGCATCAATATCCTGCTTTCAGTTCTTTGATGTTCTACATGATCTAATAATGGGTGGGGGAAAAAAATACTGGGAAGTCCTTCTCATTTCTTTCCTCTTCTTTTCCTAAAACTGCTGACAGAATTCAAAAATGGCCTAAATACGTCAGCCATTTCAGACTCGAAGAAAGAAACTTTGTATTTTGAAAGGAATCTCTTTTGTACTATGCGTGCTTTGTTCTGAGTTGTTTTACTTCAGTTACTGGCTGATACAGTTCATCTTGATAAAAGAGCTATAGCTTCTTCCTGCAGAAAGTAGAAATGAAAAGTTTCACTGGCCGTTTCTGAATTGGTTTTATTACTTTTAATTTTACAAAGTGCTTTTAGAGAAAGTTGTGGCTGCTCTAAAATGAGAGTTGTAGGCTTTGGTGCAATTGTGTGTTCCTGTTTGAGGTAACAATACTAGAGCTCTTATTTATCAAATCAAAAACTCTTAAAGGTATTTCAGTAAAAAAGAATATGCATTTCTCATTATTAATGTCTAAATGTGTTGGTAAACTACATGTTCAAAACAGCATAGCCTTAAAATTCATACAGCTTAGCAATAATCACTGGGATCTCTAACTCTCTAGTTGAACTGTATTTATGCAAGAACTTTTGACCTAAAACCAAGGGCAGCATGAGTTTATCTAGTTATCTATCCTCAATTGGAGGAATCAGCTACACATTTGGACAAAATGATCCCCAATTTTCAGCTACAGTGCTGCTTTTCAGGAAGCAAAAAGTCCTAATGGCTCTTGATCACAGTCAGTATCATCAGTCCTTCTATGTTCTTCACCATAAGAGACAATGGTGCAAATTTTATTCTGATAATGATTTTTTTCATGTTTTATGTTCATAGGTGTAATAGAAGAGTTGTATTTGGTTGATTTTATGGTTTAATGCATGCAAAGTAAGAGTAAGAGGTGTTGATTAGTTTCTAGTCTTTGTAGGGACAGTAGGCTTAAGAAACTGACCCTGACCATAAAGCAGTATTTATCCTGACCCCAAGATTTTGTGACCAAGAGCCAGAGTTTGCATTTCTAGGGCATAAACATGTTAAGATAGGTGAAATTGCATTACTGGAATGAAAATGACAATGCAAGTCAGAAATCTTTGTAAACACTTTCTTGGATGCAAGGTTTTTTGTGCATTCAAGATACAAGCAAAAATAGTTCTTTGTGATTCTAACAATTTAAATTATAGCTTATATACCTTATGCAGGGGAAATAGAAGAACAGAAATTCTAGCTGAAGGGCCAAATACTGCCTTCATTTCCTCTAAAATATATTAAAACAATTTTATTTCTGTTTAAGAGGCAAAGTAATGCTTTGAAAAATGAATTTATTTCATTTTATTGCAGTGTTTTGAAAGGTTTATTATTTAGCTGCATATAACCTCCGCAAAATGAATAATGAACTCTGCCGTATCTGAAGTCTTGTCCTTCATGCTTTGCCTCACATACGATTCCCTTTTCTTATAGCTGCTTTATTCATCAGATTAGGTCTTGTCATTTTCACAGCTCACACAACAGGAAATCAATAATTAATTATGGATAGGTAAAGCAATGCCTCAGTGATTTCCTGAAACATCCCAGACTTGCACTAAATAAAACAACCAGGGATAGTTACCTAGCTGTTTCTCACTCGGATAGATTCGGCAAGCAACTAACATATCGTGTGTCTTTTCGTAGCTAAAATGAAGGGGTGAGATGTAAAATCACAGTAGAAGATACGTGATTAGAAGATGATAACACTGCACACAAAAAAAGCATTTGAGAAAGAGAAAACTGGCCAAGGCCGTCTGTGATATTCTGAAAGAAAAAAATTGGGTGATACTCTCAGAAGAATATAGTCCCTCAGGCTCTGCGATGACAAGAGAAAAACAGGGAGAGAAAATATTCCAAATGATTTCAGGGTGGACCGCTGACAATAGGAGAATAATGGCTTTGGTTTGAGAGAAACTGAGATGGAGGCTGGGAGGTACGCGTCTCATTCTGAAAAGAATGAGTTTAACCACTGATTCTGAAAATGTCGCTTTAAAGAGCCTACAGAAAACTTAATAATTCTCATCCATTGCCTGACAGTTTTGCTGTGGTTAATGACTGACTGGGAGCCCTTTTTTAAGCTGCATGCTGCCCTAAATACTTATTTCTCTTTCAGCTTCTTAAGCAATTGAACTTCTGCTGTGTCTGGGATGCAGAAACGGTCACTTAGAAGTAAAAGCCATTTGCGCGTTGAAATTCAGAGTAAAAAAGGAGAGAAGTGCTGAGGTCAAGCCCACTGCGCATCGTAAGAAAGGAGGCTGAAGCAGTGCGTGTGTGTATCACACAGCCGTGCCAGCCGGGGAGCAGCAGGGCAGCCCCCAGCCGTCAGGCGCTGAGGCAGGGGCCGAGAGCCCCTGGGGGAGGCGGCTGCTCCAGTGGCAGCCCTGCCACCCATCTGCCTTGGTCCTACCCTGCCTTGCTCAGCCACCGCTGCTCTTTACCTTGGCTCAAGTGATGGCACTGCTCTGCTGGTGCTCCCAGTGGGGTCTCCATCCTCTCCCCACCCCTCTACGTCTCTGCAAGGGAGGAGTGAGTGGCATTACTCCCAGGCTCGCACAGTGGCACGTGTCGTACTCCTAACATAACCTGTAACCAGTAAGTAACAGTCATCATCATCATCAGAAGGCACGGGAAGCAAACTGTATTTTCCTTTAACCACTTCAGCTAAGTGGTCATACTGTGAGCAACTCCTGCACTTTTATCCAAATTGTTATAAGGTTTTTAAATCCCCCAAACTTAAGTACTTTCTCTGTTTTAAGTCATTTTCTGGCTTTCATAAGCTGTGGAAATAAGACAAGGAACATAAATACTAAAATCCACAAATTAAGATGAGCTTCGGTGATCCACGTCTTCACTTTGTAGCTGTTGGTTTTGAGGGCCTGGCTCAATAATCTCTGGGAGAGGAGGGGAGACAGGAGAACTGGAGTCAGCAGCCCTTTGTCTTTTGAAGCTAGTGAAATTACTCCAGATTTCCACTTGCAGACTTAAAGCAGAATCAGTTTGAAGGATTTAACCCAAACAACAACCACTAGTGTATAATCCAGGAAAATGCCAAGGTCTTCCAGGCTCAATCCCTGCTCCTCGGTTCAACAACGTATCTTGAGTTCCCACTTTGGAAGCAAAAGACAAAATCCTAGGAGTAAAAATGTCAATATACTGCTTATAATTGTAGCTTAGCTGATGGCAGTAAAAAAACATCACTGAAGTAGATTTATTCAGAATACATCATAATGCAGATCAATACCCAGGAATTCTCTGCTGGTTTTGAGTTTTCCTGGAAACAACACAAGCAAATCCAGAAAGAACAATCCTTTCAGGAGTGGTTTACTGATAATGAGATTGGGCACTGTAAATCCAGAGGAAAAAATGGAAGAGCACCTTTATTTTTAATATAGATAGTTTACTTAAAACTACTTGTTCTGTTTTTAAAGAGTGATTCTATAGTTGCTGAAGTTGTAAGAATTTAGTTGAAATCCCTCTTCCAAAGTAAACACACTTCAAGTACAACGGCAGGGGCTTTTTTAGAGAACAGCCGTCTATCCATCTCTCCTTCGGCAGCTGACATTGCCTTGCCAGCTACTTTGGTGGCACGCAGGGAGCAGTCCTGCTAGCAAACTCCGTATTCAGGTGTGTTGGTAGCCTCTGCTGCCATGGGGCTGGCAGAGGGAGAGCGGTCAGGCTCGGTATCTCTGTTGAGAAGCACTGGGAAATGTATTTATTCTTCCTCTTGTATTAAAAGAAAATAATATGATCCCAGGTTATAAAGCCTGACGATGTGTGGTGGTTGGTGAACATTTAAACCACAGTATTTAAAAAATCCCATTTAAGAGCTCTGTGAGATACATATGTACATCACCCCAGCCTTGTTGCCATTTTAGATTTCTCACCACAGTCAAGTCACGCACATGACTTTCGTATGTGAATGTATGTAGATAATTTGATCCAATGCTAATTTCTGTTGTGTCTTATTAGCATCATGACAACAAATTCCCAGTGAAGAATTGTCCAGACCTATGTAAGTCTGATGAGCCTTGACTTAATTCACATCAGATTTATCTTTTACTCTAGACAGTGTCACACTGGTGCACACCAGTCAGGATGTTTCATTTAACCTGACAGCAGTGCTTCTGCTGTCGAAAGAAGCAACACCAGCAACTCAGAGCAATGGCTGGCTGAGTTTCAAAGCAAGTAGGTCCTACGTTATGTACTTACAGGCGCTTTGCCTTGTTGCAGGATCACCTACTTATAACACCGTAGTGGGTCTGGTTACCGATTCCTGTAAGTGGTTGCCTATCAAAAGTTCACACTTCTACAGCTTATTACCATTACGGGAGCAGTTATTGTTACAATTAATTCCTGGAACCAGTAAAATGCTGGCTTACAGAAAGGAAGTAGGGTGACAAAGTAAGTCTGGTTCTGTGTGCTTCAAGTCACTTGGAAAAATGTCTATTAAATCAAGTCACAAGAGGATCGGGTCTGAAGCTAGAAATAACATGTTGGAGAGTTTGTAAACTTGGGAGAGGCAGGACACAACATTCTCTGTAGTTTCTCAGTTTTAGCTGTTTCATTATTGGATTTGTTGCATCATTTTTGTTTCTTTTCCATAGTGGGATTTCTCTGCTTCCGAGAAGTTGGCTTGCTTTCTTCCTGACAGTGTTAGGACAACAATGGCCAGGAGTCAGGGCCGACTATGCTCTTCAGCACTGAAAGATATTCGTGTGCATGCAGCTACAGTACAGTTTTCCTAAACTACCAAGTGCTTTTTAAGTCAGTGTCTTCTTAGCAGCTGATCAGCATAAGCAGTCAGAGGGTAGGGCTTGTTCTTATTTTTGCTGTGTGGCTATTAGCATATGAGCTGATGCGGGGTTTCCTTCTGAGTGGATGCCATGAGGTTGTCCGGGCTGGGCACCGCACCGAGGCTGGCAATGTTGGTGCTCCTTCCCAACTCCATGACACGTTGCTTGGCCACCTCTTTGCTCTCTCATCTGTGAATTCTTTAGGCAGGAGCTCTGGTTTCCCGTTGCGTCAGCGTGGTGTCAGTTCCCATCAGGGCTTGATTTCATTCAGTCCTCATAGTGTTACTGTACTACAAGTGAGAGAATTGTGTGTCTGGTGTCGCCCACCTCCACAAATCATGTCCTCAAGTCAAGGACTCCACTTCCAGAGAGTTTTGAAAATTTTAAATTCTTGCAAACGTGATAGAAAACTGCTTTCTCTTTTTCCCTACATTTTAAACACAAGAATAATGTGGAAAACCCAAATTGTATTCTCATAAGATACCTAAGCAATAAGTGTTTGGCACAGTAAGTTTAGTCACCCCGACAAAATAATTATTTCCCATAGGCCTGAAGAAAACTATTTGTTTTCAAAATAACTTGAAGTTGAGCAGGGGGACAAAGGACCTGTTCACTCCTCAAGCCTGGTAAAAAGTGATCAATGAGACTACAATACCACTTTTGTTTTCTGCAGTGGTTTTCCAACCCCTGCCCCAAATCTAGTCCCTGCAGCTTTCCCAATAATGTATCATCAGAAACATGTCACTGCCAAAAAAGCTTTAACATTTGGACTTTATGGAGTATAATTGAGGGAGGATACATATATTCATTATAGTCAACATACAGAGAAATGTCCAGTAGAAGATACCTTGGTCGAGACGATAAGGACGTATAATGGTATTTCTGTAGTCTGGTTGTTCTGTGTCCTCCTGTAGTGTGCAGTTGCCAGCTATTAATTAATTGCTGCCAGTGAACAAATGCATCCATTCTGTAGCAGAATTGCATTGAATTTCTTTCTAATTTGTCAGATCTTTTTGTCTTACTCTTCCTTTCCTGGATCACATTTGTGGCTGGTAAATTGGTTTCTGAAATGCAGTCTCACACATTGCTTTTGAGTTAGCTTTCTTCTCCGCGGGACACTGCTATATACTGTACCTTTAAGTACCCAAATCAATTTAATTAAATTTCATTACAAGCACTAGAGCTGAAACAAACTAATGAATGCAGCCATCACGTCAGGTGGTATTTATCTCGGCATTAAATTGAAAATGCTCCCTTTAGGCTCTTAAAAATTAGTTTCAATATTTAACGCTAATAGCTTTTGGAATTGTTGATGGGGATGGTTTTAATGAATTTGTTTACCTTTCCAAGGAAAGAAGCTTGTTCATTGCAGCAGAGGAGAGCTAAAGATAGATGACTTAAAAGTATTAGGGTTTTGAAATACTGCGAGGTCTGGGAGCTACCCATAATGCTGTTGAAAAACACCATGAAGGTTGTCGGACAGTGGTAGCAATATGCCTTGTTTAGTCAAAAGCAATGTCAAGTCACCGCAATACTTGTCTTAGCGTTTATTGTTTGCCTGACCTGTTTTATAGAGCTGATCAAGTTTGCAAACTTGAAGGTTTGTAACAGATTTTATTTGGAGACCTCTTCCTAGGCACTGCTCTCAGCAGAGAGAAAAATGAAAATTTTTTGGGAGGAGAAGGAAAATCATCTGCCACACAGAAGAATGCTATTGCCAGCATCCCAACTACATCTGGGTTTTGCTCCCTCACTCTTGCGGCACCTTGCAATGCTGTTTCTGAGGAAACAATGTTGGCAAAGTACCTGTTGCTATTCTGCAGGACAAAACTGGTCCCGAGCGCTGTTCCCGTAGAGTCAGTGGGACCATGCAGATAACGGGGATTTATTTCATCCACTTCCCATGAGAGCCCAGGTCCAGGTATTAATGTAAACAATACAAATGGAATAGACAACAGGAAGAAAGCCTTAGGAGAAGATTTAGGTCACTTTTTCCTCACCCACATGCCTGGGATTTATTTGAGGGAAGCAAGAGTACAAAAGTACCTGACCAGGCATGCATCCAGATCAAAAAAACGAAGCATTTCTGACTTGCACTATGTAAGTGTGGCTGATGTCTCCTCCTTTTGCAGGCAGACAGCAATAAATAGTCTATTCCTTCTCCTTTTATCATATCTAGAGTCTGTCCCCTTGGTATCTTCCTCTTCAGCAGTCTATGTAAAAGAATATCAGAAAACTGTAACAGAGCGAATTATAGAGTCACCTTTCTGGTAAGAACTTCTGACTCCAGAGAAGGAGGAACAAGGGAACCCCTTTTCTTCAGCAGGATAAAGTCATGGGCTTCTCACATGGTTTTGACTTCATTTTTATAGTAGAGAAATCACCGTGCAAGTTATTATTAACAGGAGATGTAAAAATAATGCTATGTATGTTGTTTACCATCTTGATGCTTGGATAAGATTACTAGACTTAAGCTATTCATTATAAATTTAAAATGCTAGTTATTTTTAAATATATATACGTATTTTATATATACATATTATATATGTATATATATTGAAAAGTTTCTAATAATTTCGAATTCTATTTAATGTGAAGAAGTTAGGGCTTTACAGACGGTTGTGTTTGCATTCTCATTGATCCTCTAGGTTGGAGGGCACGGCTTGTGTCGAAGCTGCTTGGTGGAAATGACAGATTGGATATAGAAAATTTTGGTTTAAGCAAGTGGTATTAAAGATTAACTATTGCTTTTTTCAAGTTACTCTTACTATTTTTTTATTAGTTAACCATTTTTATGCCTTATATTTTCTTATATGACTGTCATGAAATATGAGGTGGAGTTCAGTGAAGTGTCCTAAACATGAGCGACCTCTGTGGACAAACACTGACTATCGACTCTAGAGAAAGTCATGACTCTACTATGAAAGCTGTGGCCCAGCCTTCATTCTTTCTTTTTTTTTCGTTTGAAATTACGACTGAGATACACACGTTTATACAAATGCGTTATGTAAGGAGTGCAGACATTCAGAATCTGTAGTTAGGTGTCACATCTGTCTGTCCTAATTTACTTATAACATTTCCCTCTACATCAAGTGTAAGTGTCTTCTTTCCTCCTGCTGTTTTTGAAAGTGTCACACTCTTGCTGAATTCTTGTTCTTCAAAGTTTAGTGGAAGGGGAATTTTCAGGCCATTTTCTCTTGCAATTCTGAGAGCCAGGTGCCCGTGGTTTCTGTAGAGGGAACAAAGACAGACGCCTTGGGCAAAGGCAGAGGATGGGGTGGGTAGAGGGGGTGGGATTCAGGGTTGGGTGCCTGGAGTAGCCTGAGGTAGGAGGTGGGAATATTCTGTACTATCCCAACAGAGGATTATTCTTCTGTAAGCAAGAGGAAAATTTCAGCTGGTTTTTGGTACAATTATATTGTGTTTAGTTTTATTCAGCATTTCATTGCAAAAATTTTGTTCAGTGCCATGTTAGGTGGTTGACTCGATTTCCACTGAGCCCAACAGTAAGTAGGCATTTTTAAAAGGCTTATGCCTTCAGTGTGAGACTGGGAAGACTCTGTGTAACTCATTTATATTTAACATCAAGCAGTGGTAAAGACAGTTAAAATATATCAATGCTTTAAGACATTGAAATACTGTTGTTTAATAAGAGCGCTAGCAAAAGTCAATTTATTTTCTCATGACACTTTCAAACTATTTTTAATATCCTTTTAAAAATGTCAAGTACATTATTTTGGATTATTGCATTATATTATGGTAAAGGAACAAAACATGAATTATTAAAACTCTTCTTTTTTATTTCTGAACTAGCTGTTTCTGGTGTTTGTATTACTTTGCTTCTTTTTTTTTTTTAAATACATCACCATTACCACAGTTTTAAATAGAAGGAATAGAATTTCTTTCTGTACATCTTGAAGAAAAATGCAATGAGGAAATGCATTGATTCTTTTTCTCTCACACGAGAACAAATGGGCAGTTAATATAACTAGAGTATAGATACCCAAATAGTTACAATAATTTTGATAATCTTGGAGCTTCCCCATCTACTTACTCCAGAATTTCCTTATAAGATAGAAATGACTTAAAGCAAAAACTGAATTTCACTGTGAAGACAAGCAGTCTTACGATTTGGAATATTTTCATAGCCAGAATGCCATTGCAAAAAGACAGAACTATTAAACAAATAGCCTAAAAAGTTGTTGAGTTTTTTCATAATGTGAGTCTTTCTGAAATGTGTTATTTTACAGAACTTTCTGCGTTGTAATTTTTCTCCTGGCTTGTCAGTACAGTCAGCACGTCATATTCCACACCGCTAAGAATATTTGCCACCCAGTGGCAAGAAAAAGATAGTAGCCTACTTGTGTATACGTAGTGAAAACACTAGAGGAAAATACTCTGTACTTAAAATGGGGAACTGTATGGCATTTTCACTGACTGGTCTCGCAATGTTTGATGTTGCAGGATGGATGGTCGCAGTATCACTTTGTAGCCTCATCTTCAACAATAGAAAGGGATCGGCAAAGACCGTACTCTTCATCACGCACGCCCTCCATCTCTCCTGTGCGCATGTCTCCAAACAACCGCTCAGGTAAGACCAGGCTTTCAGGACTGAAGTAAAGGCAGACATAATCCATCACTGTCATTTTCCTTCTCTAAGAAATGTCACTGGCATCCGGATTTGTTGTTAACAATGGTGGAAGGGCACAAAATGTATTCTTTACTCTTACCTAAATTATCTGTTCAAAACAGGAATTATTTTTTTTATTAACAGCTTGTGAAGTTTTACAGCAGAAAGAATATTCCATAACTTTTTGTTACGAATTCTCATGCAGTGGTTTCCTGATTGAGATTACCCGACTAGATCTCAGGGCAATGGTGTCCATTTGTAGCATGAGGACATTCTGTTACTCACTTTGCTAGTCATGAAAACGGCTATGTTGCTCATGACCACGTGGCACACATAGCAAAGTTGAAGCTTTGTCAGCTTTTATTCTGATTATATGTGTATGTGTATATAAGTCTGCATACGCATGCATATGTAAGTTTCACAAAAGCTTGACTACAGGTCTTCATATAACATTGATGGCATATTTACACCAGCTATCATTAATTCTGTATGATCTATGCAATGAATTAATGTAAGTATCTAAACTTACACTGCAGTGTTGATTAATTTTTCTATTCAGAAATCTGGGCGTTTTCCCCTTAGCTTACTCTAAGGTAGAACGTACCTTGGTTAGATAAAACCGTTCCTAGTGAAAATCTTCTGAGATAAACAGAGTGAAAGAGTCAGCCTTTCAACGTGCTTTTTACTACTTGTTCAATCAAATGCTGTCATTCGTAGGTATAGCAAAAGTTGAGGATTAAAATTGGCCAGACTGATTATTGCCATCAGCATTATGCCATAGTTTTGGTTTTAAGAAAATTATTTTGTTAATTATCTAGAAGCTGCCTCTTAGTCCTGCAGAACAACCACTGAGGAAATTTGAAAATGTCACCAGAAGTCCAGTGAGAGCTGCTGTTCAGTTTTCAAAATCTGTCATTACACAAGTCCGTAAAGGGCTCTTGTTCCCTTTTTTCTTCTCCAAAATCTCATTTTGATTGTAAGTGCAAGGCACTTGAAATGTCTGGCCCTGAGATCTTAGTTCTGTCTCTTGCCAGAACTGTCTCCTCAATTCTATTACTCTATTGCTTAAAGAACATACTTTAAGAAATTTTGGATTAAATCTTACTGCCATCATGAGTTATCATAAGACTGGAAAAGGACAAATATAGTGGCTGTTTCTGAAGGAAGAGGAGCTCATGTAATTACAGACTAATCAGCTCAACTTCATTATAGAAGATTGCTGGAACAAATAATCACAGTCTGAGCACCTCAAACATAGTAGGAACATCAGATACTGCTTAACTCTAGGAGTATCTATTTCTACATAGTAGTTTAAGTTACTGTCTGTCTGATAGTATCTTTATCAAATCCAAACATCGGTTCAATACAATTGATTCCTATAAAATCCACCTGAATTCCTGCCACAACATACTTAAAATCCTTTGTGGAAAGAATAGTCAATAAATGAAATCTACTGTAATCAGTAAGACTCTTTCAACAAGGTTTTTATAGGCAAGCTAGGGCAAGCTAACAAACAGTCCAGAAAATGTCACGTGTGGTAAATGCAAAACCGTCTGAAAACCACTCGCAAAGAATGGGTCTTGCTTATTGACAAAATGGAAGAATGCTTTGCTTGGAGGTTTGCCTTGAGCCCAGTACTCTTCAGTGGTTTCATGAACGGCCCAGATAATATACAAAGAATGCCTGTTACCTTTGCGGGTGACATAAACCTGGGAGAAGCTCATGTACCTTGAAGGGCATTATTGGAATTCAGAGTGATCCTGAAAAACTGGAGGTGCTGTCCAAAGGGAAAAAAGATCCAGTCCATCACAAATAAATTAGAAGGAGAATATCTGGCTAGACAAAAGTTCTTTAGAAATGATTTAGGGATTTTTGTCAACTGCAAACATGAATCGGAAGATGGAGAAATCAGGATATGAGGACACACTGAATGGACTATAATTGTTTAATTGAAATAACAGAGACACAAGATGGGGGCAGTGGGCAGAGGTACGCGTCAAGTATTCCTGCACGTAACAGCCAGCTGTGAAAAGCAACGGCATGACCTTTCTCTATTTTCATAGCAGATAAATACAGATAATGAGCAGCAAGGAGTCAAGCTAGACATCAGGGAACAGTAGGGAAACAAAGCACTAGAACAGACTGCTTGGAGCAGTTATGTGGTCTCTGTCATTAGAGATCTTTGGGTTTAGATGCAAATCTGTCAAGAATCATTTTGGTATGCTGGATCCTACCTTGGGGTAAAGACGTGAAGTAAATGAACTCATGGTGTCCCATGCACGCCTAAGACTTGGTAATAAGATGCTCTAACTACTGTAAAGAGCTCTGTCTTTTTTTCTATATTCTTTAAGAATAAGATCAGAAAGCCTTGGTATCACTTTTCAGTCTAATGTCAACCAATGATTTTATGGCTGCTTCCAGTAAAAACTCTGAAAGAGGGCACTTCTAGGTTTTAACACTTGCCAGAAGGCAGTTGTTCTCACATGGGAGGAGATAATTCCCACAGGGAGCAGAGAGAGATGGTTTTGTCTTTATCAGTCAATTTTGTTCAAAACACCAGAGTGCTTAAAAGCATTACCAGAGTATGTGAAACAAAATGAATCCCTGTGGTAGCAACTTTTTGAAGGTTTGCATTCTGTTTTGTTCACTATTACACTCAAGTTGCCATTAGCTGATTTGGTAATTTAATGTCATGTTTCTTTATATCTTTTAGATTATCAGATTTAGAATTACATCACTGTTGACAAGCAATTTAAAAGCAATCCCCAATTCTAATGGCTTCCTAAGAAAAACCATCTGTCCTGCATTTGCTCTGTAAATTCAGAGACCAGGGCCAGCAGAACTAATCTAAGCAGAATTCAATATCATTTGTGCTTCCCTACTCCTTAATTTAAGTACAAGTGCTTCCCTACTCCTTGACTAAAAAACTAAAAAATGTAACATAGTTTAGAGATGCTGAAAGCCGTAATTTGTGGTTAAGCTTCACAAATGTGCTTGTCTTTCTTACATTTTAAAAATATTTTTTCCATTGTTTTAAGCAAAGACCTTGTTGCTGTTTTTGAGGTTCTTTTGACATATCAAATAATCTGGGTGGAGGCAGGGGAAGGAGTGGCAGTAAGCACCAGCACTGTAGTTATTTTTGTACTGCTGCGCCTTCAGGAGGGTCTGGCGTGCTCTGCCACTCACCTTGTACTCCTTCCCCTACCTTCCACAACAGGGAAAGCATGTTGTATCTACCAACACCGAAATATATTGAAGTCAGTTTATTTGAAAGCCATTATTTTTTCCAGCGCATGAGAATCAAGTACAAACCCAGTTCTCCTCCTCGTCACCTCGTACTTTCCTCCTTTTAGCCATACCACAAGTATCAGTGATGAAGGACTCAGTTTTAATGATAACTTAAAAGTAGCAGTTGTTGTTTTAATCACCGTTGTTCATACATAGATATTTAAAGACAGAGAAAGTATTCGCGTTACCTTTAAGTGTTAAGTATTCTTTGCTGTATGTTTTCTATGAAAAGCACCTTTCTTTTCTTCCTGTCCCCATTAGAATCCTTTAATGGATTTATTTTCGACAGAGAAGGGAGAAGACCATTTTATAAGGGTTTTTCCACACAGCTGAAAGTTAACCGTCTTTTCAACAGAAATAAATTAACCATTTTGAGAAAAAAAATGGAAGTGCCTATACTAGAAACTTTTGGCAAGATAAAGAAATTAAAAAGCTAAAGGGAAAAAAAAAATCATTGTTACTGTACTTTTTTCTTAATGGTCATCTTAGATGTTGAGCGTAAGTGAAAAAAGTAAAAGGTTCAGAGAGGAAATTATGTTTGGAGTTGATTGTCCCATGAATATATTTGTCCTGTATTTGACATAAGAGCACCTTTTCTTTTCTTCCATATTGGGATAGTGTTTCTTCAAACAGCTTAATGTTAGTATGCTAACAAATATAAACTTTACTAAAATGTTTACTCTAGAGTTAAACACTACATTCAGTCATATGTGGCGAGAAAAAATAAATCCGTTTTTATGATCTAGCAAGTGCCCCAGCCTCACCCCGGGAAATGATCAGCCTAAAAGAAAGAAAAACAGACTATGAATCAACTGGAACAAACGCCACATACCATGGAAATAAGGGAGAACACACTTCTAGGAAAGACACCATGACAGGTGAGATTATGCTTGCATAGCATATTTTAAATCAGCTGTGATAGACTGCTGATTTTATAGGCTTGGCTGGGTTTACTGTACTATAGAAAAGAGTCAACCTGCTTTGGTTGATTCCAAAGTTTTAGCCACCTTGAGAAATACAAGTGAAGAAATATTTGATCTTAATTAATATAATGCTGTGTGAAAATGATTTACGAAGACCATGTTTCTTCACAGAGGAAAGGCTCTAAGCACAATTTTACATTTCTTTTTCATTTTAAGTTTGTTTTTGTTTCAGAAGGAAGTGAGTAAGTCCACCTTGTATTAACTAGTGTTGTTTCTGAAGCATGACAACGGTTGAGGATGTGCGGTGATCCATAACATCTGTCTTTTGCAGGGAATGGCTTTCTGGGACCAGTTAGCTTATTTTGCACGTCAGTCATTCCTAGGAAATTCGGTAGCAGTTTGTAAAGTCTATCCCTGTTACTTTCTCAGCTGGGCTGATGTAAATAGAACAATTTTCTCTGTGTACGTTATGGCATCTATTGCAGGTTTCACTGAAGGCTTCTCTCCCTTAGTGAGCTCATTAACCTGTTAGCATTTCAGTAATTATAAAATTTTGGGTGCTTTGCCTAGTAGTGCACCTCTTTGTTAATTCTCTTATAAAATACGCGTTGGTCTCCATCACTGTTGCACAGACTTATATAAGCTCTGTTGAACATATATGCAGTGCCGAGCATCATGGTGTCCTCTCCTCCAAATGCTACCTCAGGGCAAGCAAAAAATCACGGTGAGGAGTCATTCTGCACTTTCTGGACGCCTGTTACCTCTTCTATAGGGGTCTTGCTCAGAGGATGCCAGAATGGGCTGGTTTTGTGTTCCTTAGCTCACTGGGGACACCAGCAGCATGCAGACTCAGCGTCAAGCCATCCATACTAGCTTTCAAGACCAGATTTAGGATATAGTGGTACTCATACTACACCTACTGTGTTATACGTTACTGTGTAATCAAAACCTAAAGGCCAGCCTTTGAATTTGTGTGAAAATGCAATACGGAACATTCATTAGCATGAAAGTGAAAATCTGAAGAAGAGGAATAACAGTCAAGAACATTTGGAAAACACAGAAATGAGGAGTGTCCTGAACGGCGTCTGCAGCGTACTACATGAGGTTGCAGCAGATTCAGTCAAGGTACTGCATTTTATGTTTCTGTAATATTTTGAGTGTTTCATGGTCACTGCACAAGGTGGTTCTCTGAAACACCTCAGTGGTCCTTACTTGTGTGATTGTGAAGGACAGGACTGCATTTTTTTCGCCACTTTGTCAAGGATCCATGAAAAGGGAATCTCAGGAGTAAAAGCAGCAGGCTGAAAAGGCAGAAACATTAGTATTTTGTTCTAGCTGTATCTGCAGATTTAGCCTACCAAATTATATCCAAAGGTTCACCAAAAAAAGTTTCTATGTGAAAAATCTGTGTTCCCTTGCAGACAGTATTGTCTCCCTCCACACTTTAAAAAAATTGGTGTTTTCTGTTTCCCCATCCCTTTTCATTTTGTCTTTATACTGTAGCGTTTTTCTTCTTCCATTCCTTTTCCCCTTGTTTCCTTTCTTTCAATATAATTTTCAGATAGTGAGGTTTGTACTTCCCCAGCAACCTTTGCTCTACTTTGATTTTTGAGTCATGTTTTCCTTTAATATCTGCTTGTATTTTGTCTGTTCTTATTGATCTTTTGGGTGGGCTTTTAGTAAGGAAAGTCAAAACTCTCAGCATCATGCTCAGCTATCGACTATTTTTCCAGCTACTGAGCTCAGTGAGAAAAATCAAAACCAATATCAAATTGAAAAGTTTAATAACACTTCACAATCTTACATGACCATTGTACAAATTACTATGAAATTAACAGATCACTTTCTCTCTCTTTCAGGTCACCAAGTATCTGCTCATTTGGTCTGAACTTAAATTAAGCACCATTTTAAGAACAAAGGAAAATGACAGTTAGAAGGAGTCTTACTCGTCAACATTGAACATGAAATTTGTGTAACGTATTTGTACCTCATAAAATAAATATTTAATTAAAGAACAATATAAAATCAGTATTTGTGATTTTAATTGTGAGACATTTTGACTTTACTTGGATGGTCTAATGTAAGTTCATGTAGCAAGTTCATTGCAATACCTGTATTTCATTTTGTGCATCAGACAATGCGTTGCATCTAATACATCCACAGAGCCTATGGGACTTTTTTCAGGTTCCACCTGGCATATACATATTTTGAGCTGCTCTTGTATTTTGTGCCAAACTGATGTATTACACAAAGCTTTCTTTGACTTAGGGATTTATACAGAATGTAGAGCCACAGCTGTAGTCCCAATTTATCCACAACGGTCTCCATGCTCTTCTCCAAAGCTCTTCTCAGTCTATAGTTCAAAAATTTTATGACCTCTTGGCTGGGACTGAAATGAAGGGTTTTTGATGGATTTTTGAAGTAGAAATGTTGGCTTCTTGCCATTGTGGGGAGTTGTCAGGAAACCTCTGGGAAAAATGGAGAGTCTATGAAGTAAACAGTTTGGCTGAAGATGATAACTTATATTGATTTCACAAGGACAGCTAAAAAATAGAGGAACAATATCAAAGTTCTCATTGCCCTCTTCCCTTCACAGGTTTATGATGCCTTGTGTATTTACTATCCATCTTCTCTTCTCCGTAGAAAATAATAACCAATAATAAAATTTTATCACCTAAAGTATATTTTTAAGACAAAAACTATTATATTCCTTTAAAAAAAACCCAGGAACTATACTTGCATGTGATAACGTTATTTATGCCATGGTGTTTTCCTTCAGAACAGGGAAGATAAGTTACTGCGTACTATCATGGGACTCCTACTCTAAAGTTTCTTTTACTTTGTTAGTTCCCTTACTGAATGAATACGTGCATCACAGTCTGCACCCTGTATCCTCACTTCCACCAGCAGAAACACCTTCTTATTAATTTACTTTCTTTCGGTTATCAAGAATCAATCATCTATATTTTGGTTACTTAAACTTAGTTGCAAGTCGCTGCACATTCAGAACACAAACAACCACCATCATCTGTTACAATAGCTACAGATGCTCAGGCTATTTGAACTTATTATTACTTTAAGAAACCATAATGCACTGTAATCTTTTCTCATGCCCTTACCTCATCTTTCACTGTGCAGGAAGGTGGCAGTGGTAGTGACAGGTAATGATCTCTGTAATCTGAGATTTGTGAGGCCCAGAAGCATTTTCCTTTACTGTCTTGAACTGAATTTTAGAAAATGAAGTCCTACTGCTTATAGCAGAAAAAGCAGGCTATGCAGTACCAGATGAGGATGACTACCTGTGCAGCTGAGCTTTCTTTCCTGACTATCAGTCTGTGTTTGTGAGGGCAAAAGGCTAGCACCTTGTTATTTCAAAGTGTCTGTAAATGTGCTCAGAATAAGTACTTATAAGAACTGAAAGCTGAATGTTAAACCATGAATCAAGTGACTGGGATATATGGGGACGGCTTCAGTCAGTAATATCTTTGTCCATAAACCACTGAGTGACATAATTTTCAAAGCTGTTGTCAGCTTTGCAGAAAACTGCTGTGGGGAACTATATGATTTTTATTTTTTTTAACCAATATCACCTTGAAAACTGAACAGGGGGAAAAAAGGAAGGTATTTTTCTATAATGTTCTTTATGCAGTGTAACCACAAAGTACTGCAGGTTGATCATAGTACTCATTTTAGAACCTTCACAATTTTGCCTAGTAAAAAGGACCTCTCCGGTACTATCATGTGCTGATGTTTAGATACTGCATAAAATACACATGTACACACACACACACACACTCATCACTTCTCGAATCATTTCATCTGCAGCTACAGTTCTCACATCCCTGTAAAGAAGTGTGGCTGCTGGAAGATCTCCATCTCTTACTCCTTGTAACCCTTTCCATTCTCTTGCTATGTTTTAAAAAAGAAAATTATTTCATTAACCTCTCTTTCTCTGTGGTAATTTTGCTATGATGGTACGTATACAACATTAACAGCAAAAATCAGATACTAACCACACAATATCTGTCCATTCATCTAGCTCATTCTCTCCCTTCTTTCTTTTATATTCGCCCTCTGCTTTTGGACAGCAAGAGTCAACTGCTCACTGAAGCATGGCAGAGCGGGAATGGAGTTCCCAGGGATGCCGCCTGCGTGTTCAGAAGCAGGTACTGGAGCGGGGCTGCATGCATTGCTAGCAGCTACATTGCTTGACTTGCATTTCCTCCAGAGACAGAATTATCTCAGCCTCTTGTTCTTGAACTCTTGGCATTCATTTCCAAGCATTTGATGTGTCATTGTTTTTATTCCATTCAGAAAAGAATACATTTTTTTTGCATTTTAAACTTGTGAATTTGTGTCCACATCACTGCAGTGAAATCAGCAACACAGACCTTGCAGGTATTTTCATAAGCTGATACTATCCATTTTCCATCACAGAATATGTGATCTGGGAGACTGTAAGTCTTCGATCTGGCATGTGACAATTCTGAGCACATCAGTGGAAATGTCACAGTAGTGCACTGGACAGCTGTGCACCAACTCTGGACTATTTCTGGTTTTTTAATAGTCGTGGCTATTAGTGGCATGTGTGTACCATGTGCCTTTTTATTTACCTGTAAAAAGATGACCCTCCTTAAAGTCTCTCTGATTGCCTGTAGGAGCAACATATAAATTAGCATGTGTCCAGTTTGCTATTTTTCATCAGATTCTTCATAAAATCTTCAGATGTTGCACCGTATACCAGTCTTTTATTCTTGACGTCAACCAACCATGAACAGCATTGTCCTGTCTGGACTGAGTACGTTCAGTCATGCCTGACTGAAAACTTCCATGCATGAAACTTCAACTCTGCTTATCTTGCAATTTATATACATGAAAAAAAAAAAATGGTTACAAGAAGTTCTTCCCCTATTTGTGAGAGTCCAACATATTGAATATCACTTTCATTTTTTTCAAGCAGTTGCACTTCACAAAGTGGGTAACTGAAACACTAGCTCTGAGTATCTTTACATCTTGAGAAAAGGAAAGTGTATAACTCAACTTCTTCTAGCACTTTGTGGGGCAAGCAAAAAACTCAGAAAAACAGCATTAAAAAGATGGCATCAAGGAAATATCTGGTAGTTGCACTAATGAGCGCCATGCCATCATGAGATGCACCATAAATAGCAATGCTGATGCAGACTCCTCTAATACCCAAGACAGTCATCAGGAGGGAGAGTTTCAAACACCAAAGCAGAGGATGAACTGGAATATAAAAAACACTGAAATGAGTCAAGTCTCACATGTCGCTCAAGTTTGGCGACAAATTGCAGCCTGAGCACTGAGAACCTCTGCACATCAGCCCTTCAGCACTAACATCTCTGGCCAAAGACAAACTACTCAAGCAGTCATCATTTCCATCTGTTACCACCTATTGGCACACAGGCAAAACTAAAAGTATCTACCACTGGAAAAGACCGACCATCATCTGTTACTAGAGTTTGTATTCTTCCCACTTTCAAAGAAAGGATCCTGCTGCACTCTTTGGAGACATACAGAGCTCTTCTCCATTTCCTACACGGGACTATGTGCTGTCTCAGTAACTGCATCCAGCTCTTCAAGAAACAAGAGTTTTTTCACCAGTTAGTTAATGGTTGTCAAGTGAAAAAATCTTTTTCCAGCTGTTAGGACTCATCACCCCACCATATAAGCCCTGTCTTTATCCTGTTTCAAGAACATGCTGAAGATCTTTAAGAACACCATCTGAGATCTGTAAAGCAGCAATATGGAGCAGTACACCAAACTTGACAAAAATTACACCCTCAGTATGGAACCCGTGGCAGATGTGAAGATCAGAATTGGCATATTACAGTCAACTTTGACTAAAGACCATGACATTCCTTTCTCCGTTGAGGGTGCGGTGGCTGGGGGAAAGATAAAGGCAGTTGCACATGCTGGGGTCCATGCTAGCAGGTTGCCAAAGGAAGAAAGAGTGGTTACTTCTTCAGTAACTGTGGTTCTTCTTAGTGATGTAGCTAGCATGGATCCCATACCCAGCTTTCAGCTCTGATGCTCAGTCCTCACCCTCAAAGGTTTCAAGTTGTGATGGTATTAAAAGCATCTCTTGGTGCCTCCAGGTTTTATACCATTGCACAGAGACCTGAGAGAAGTTGCATGAGCAGCGTGTTTCAGCCCCACTGATGACTGGTTCACAGCTACTCAATTTTTACTTCAGGCATGTGCTTTTGTAATAAGAGTCCTCATGACAGCATCAAACCATTGGTTATAACATCTGGGAAGTTAATAACACATGCTCAGTAAGAACAGAGTGCAGCAGCCACAGAAAATACTACCCTCATATTCTTTCAAATATGAGAAATAGCTACAAGCGTTCTAGTTCTACCCAGGAAACTAACCTTCAGCTGGGTAGCCAAATCAAAGTGATGAGTGACATCAGCCTTGCAGGGAAAATCCTTAGCTTTTTTATGTGGTTTTTTGGGGCAGGGGGGGAAATAAATTTTTGCAAAACTGTATGATTTTATCCTTGTCTTTAGAATTACTTCTGATTTCATACTTAGCTCAGTTTTGTCCGTGTATTGTAGTAGTAGGACGCCTGAGAAGAAAGTGACAGCAGTTCATGGATTTGAGACTGTCTTGGCGAGACCTCTGCAGTATAACTACATATTTCTTTTTTACATAACTCATTTTTCAGTTGCATTTAATCACTTTTCCCATGAATAATTTCACCATATAGCAAAAGCATTGTAGGATAAATAATCCAGGATTTGGTGTAACATCATCCAACTGAAGTGAAAGGAATGGAATGTTTCTTAATCTCAATATTTACAACTGTTACCTGTTTAGTGTATGTGTGATATGAAATCCCATATCTAACCTGGAATATATTACTGAATGCTAGCTGTCTATGTAATTATTTTGTTGATTTATATGTGAAGTGCACAAGATTGGTATGAACATGACATGGCGCCTGTTACCATTAGTAACTATACCACGTACATGCATGTACAGCAAAGCAAAGATTATGACTGTTTAGTGGGAGGAAGAGAAAATATAAGTCTGCAGATGCTTTTAAAGTTTTTTGTGTATGGGGAACAGGCGCTGTATAATGTATTTAATGAAGCCTTCAGAATTCATTTTGAGGCCAAAGAGGTATGTTTGGTAAACCTGTTTTTTCCTTCCTTTTTTCTCTCTCCAGCTCAGAACACTGGAATCTCAACTTTGTACAGGAATTCGTATGGTGCACCTGCTGAAGATATCAAACACAATCAGGTAAGTACGGAGACTAAAATGTTACCGTTCCAAATGGCAAAAGACCAGTGTAACATCTTGTATGGAAACTAGGAAAATTGCAAAGATTGATAAATCTAGATTAGAGGAACTGAGTCATCTGCTTGTGCAAATGCTAGCAATTCCACTGGCTTCAAACAAGCTACGTTCTTTATGCCAGTGGATAATTTCAGCCCAAGTTTCAAAAATATTCAATAAGCTATGACAGCATCTGCACAAAAATTATCTAAGGTGTTCAAGCCTGTATCTCTTAATGAAATCAAGAGCAGCTTGAGACCTGAATGCCTTTAAAGTTTCAGATATGTGTGACACAGACTACAAAAGCCAAGCTAATGTTAATGGGCACTTCTGCTGTCTCTGGTATCTCATGATGTCCTGTGCCAATGAACTTGGTTCGAGTCCGGTCACGTCTTATTACTTGAGTATAGCCATCATAAAATTCAACAGCACTGCTGACACCACATGGTTCACGTGCTAAGGCATCCTAGCAGAAACTCAAGTATTGAACAGGCTTGGAGATGGAACCCCCTGTATCTTTTGCAGGGATGTTTACAATACACTCAACATAGAGTAAAAGCCTTCCAGAAGCGTGATTGTAACAAGGCTTTATGCTTGGTTGGTTTTTTAATGTATGCATCGGGGCGTGGGCAAGAGAAAATCTAGCATTTCATTGGCAAGGACACTTTCTCATGTATATACATCCGAGCCATTCGGTCTAGAACTTTGGGCATCTTTTAAAATGTCCTGTCCCTGAAAACCAGAAAGCAGTAAGCATGTCTGGATAGGGCGGGCATTACAAAAATGTCATGGGCAGGATAGCTGCCAAGCTAATGCACTCACAGAAAAAGTTGCAATATTGACATGTATGGCATTCATATAGCTGGTATTTCCAGCGTAGTATTTCCTCAGTCCCTGGGAAACAGACATTTTTCTGCACTCATAGGCTTTTGTTTCATCATTATATGTAATGCTACTTTATGCTTAATTATCACAACCCCTGAATATTTTCACAACTTCTCTATGTAATATGCAAAAGTTACAGCATTTTTCAACTAGACAAATCAGACGAAAAACCATTTAAGGAAAGCACTTAAAATGATTAGTAGTATCAGACAGGTAAATAAACATTTAGGAAAATTGATAAAAAAGATTTTTCTCTGAAAACTTTACTACCTGAAATTACCTGAAATTTCAGTTTAAGAGTGATATTTTGGTTTTAATCCACAAACTTAAGGTGAAGAGAGTTTCTGATATTTTATGTCCCCATTTCTGGTTTTGATTTTGATTTCGCAATATTTCCTGTGGTGAACCGTATTCCTTCTTTGTGTAAGCCAGTTCAGTGCATGAAGGTGTTTCTGCTTTTATGGCATTTAAAGAGATGAAGCCCTTCTAATGAACGCAATATTTAGAGGAAAGGGTATGAGGTATTGTAACAGCAGATACACTCTTAACTGCAGTCATGAATCAACTAATTGGAGCTTTGGGGTGAGAGTTTGAGCAAAAACAAAACAAGCAAACAAACAAAAAAACCACCAAAACAACAAACCCAATTTTGCACCTTTTCCCTCTGGCTTTCTCAGTGAAATGTCAGGTTTATGACTGATATACCAGAAATAACGTTTTCAGCTAAAAAGAACCCAGAAATACTTTTTCAGTCCCCTATTTTCTACTAAAAAATTGACCGTCTTTAACTTTTAGGCATATAAATAGGTTACTTAATATAGGATTTTTCTCCTGTGTCCAAAGTTTTGTCCTGTGTTTAAATATGTGAAATGAAACAAGGGGCTCAAGGTCCTATACACCTTGATAGCAGTACTAGAAATGAAAACTAGACTATTTATGCTCCCTTGTGCTGTTTTAATATTGGGCCCAGTGTTGTAAGATCACTTGTAGGATTGTTAAAGGACATAGACAGCCTTTTGTGCTCTGCACATAAAGTCCTATATAAACATGCTTTGAAAGAGTATCACAGTTTGGGACACAGCAATGCAACTGTTCCTCTCTTCGGGAAGGAGCATTACTGACTCTTGCAGAGTCAGCAGGATCTGCCAAGTCTTCTGACACCAACATCGGAGCATTGATATTCCCAGTAATGACCATTTGAGGATTGAAAAGCTGTATCATTTTGCTGTCACAAAGTCTGCCCAGACTTAATAGAGGTGGCATAGAGTGAAAGGTAGTGTTCCAACTATAAAAACACAGACTTGCAAGAGCTGTCTGAAGTAAACTTTATGGCAAACTTAGGTTAGGGGACTGCATGAGATTTTTTTTTCTGCATATCATAAATATTTCAGCTTCAAGGCAACTTGCTGGAGTGTAGCAACAACACCAGATTGCCAGCATGAACTGTTAAGGAGGTGATAAGAAGATGGTTCAGCTTAACAGTAGCAGAAGAACGCATTTCAGGGCATTTAGCTTGAAATCTTCTCATGTTGGTGCCCTGAAGACTATAAATGGTTCTTAAGGATACAGTGTCACTCTAAATCTTACTGGTGGCAAAGGCAGCTGCAAAATGTTAATGTTTAACATCTTTGGAGTGTATATCACTTCCATTCCCATTTTTCAAGGCTGAGTTTTGCCCACCAATGTTTGCATTATATAGCTGCGAAATAGTGAAAAAGTAATACACAGATTATAGTGTAAGCTACGCTGCTTGCATTACTTGTGAAGCAAGCCAGCATCTTTAGCAGTTATAATATTAAACAATAAATGTATTTAGTAATAATATTAAATAAATAAATGTAAAGAAATGTAATGACAAGACAAAGCTGTAGAATTAATTCATTACCGTGCAATACCTTGAGCAGATGTTAAGATAATGCACAACTTGTGTTTGCAGCATGACAAACATAGAGTGAGATTTACTCTTCCTTCCATCCTCTTGCCCACCATAAGTTGTATCTAACAAGCCGTGGGTATTGCTACCTTTCAGGTTTCAACACAGCCAGTTCCACAGGAGCCCAGCAGAAAAGATTATGAACCATATCAGCCGTTTCAGAATTCAACAAGAAACTATGATGAGTCCTTCTTTGAGGACCAAGTGCATCATCGTCCACCTGCAAGCGAATACAACATGCACCTGGGACTAAAGTCAACTGGCAACTACGTTGACTTCTATTCAGCTGCTCGTCCCTATAGTGAACTTAACTATGAAACAAGCCACTATCCAGCCTCTCCCGACTCCTGGGTTTGAGACTTGGGCAGATACAAAAGCTCCAGGAACTGTGCATGTGCATGCATACCACAAGACATTTTTTTCCTGCAAATTTAGTTTGTTAAAGCCTGTTCCATAGGAAGGCCCAGATAACCAGTATGGAAAAAATTAAGAGATTTTTTTAGAAGGCTAAAAGATACGAAAGCTAAACCTGGGAGTAATTAGAAAGAAATATATGTATACATATATATATTTTACAGTGTGGGGCAACTTTACTGTTGGCCTGTAGAGTCTAAAGCTGAGTGCTGTATATTGAATGTGGCTGAAGGAAGGAGGGAGAACATGACAGTGGATGTGGGTCAAGAGTTAAGCACAAGTAACCGAGCAGCGTACATACTTTATGGGGAACAGCTTCTCACACTTTGTTTAATATCCTCATTCATTGTGAATCTAGGCTTCAAGTTGCATTTGGGGTTTCCTCTGTACAGCAAGATGTTTCTTGCCTTTTGTTAATGCATTGTTGTAAAGTATTTGATGTACATTACAGATAAAAAAAAAAGTGCATTGTGTATATTACACCAATGCCACAGTGTTTCTTCATCTATGGTTCTAAATATTGCTTCAATTTCAGATTTTGAAAGATGTATGAATTTCCAGTTTTTTGTTTTCTTTTCCCCGGTGCGTTTTAACAAAAAAAAAAAAAAGTCAAAAAAAATCAAAAAAACAAAAAGGAATATTTAGCAGTATTGTTCGTTCTGATATGTGGATTTGTTTGTGGCAACTAAAAAAAAAAAGGCATTCAGCAGTTTCTGACAATTAACATTCATCATTCCACACTCCTTGTCAACGAAGTGCTTTTTCACTGCCTAAAATTTTAGATGTAGATATTTGAAATAGATTTTTTTCATTTATACCAGTTTTCTTTATGATGATACAGTGTTAAAAGGAAATAAATTACAATTGATCTGTCATCCATATTTGCTAAGAATGTCTATTTCCAAGAACCTACCATACAAATACACATTCTTACTTGTGTGTGTCCACGTATGCATAGTATTCTGTGTGCGTGTGTGTGTGTTTGAGTGTGTGTGTTAGTGTGGCGTAAGACTTCTTTTCATCCAGTGTTTTCCTTGTTCAAGCTTCAATTTTTCTTTGATTTTCAGTTTTTTTAAACAGTGGAAACTCCAGTATGTGCTTTCTCTTACTCACTTTCGTAACCATTGATAGCAACTCAAAATTGTTAGGCCACATACTCACAAAGGAAGGGGTTATCGGATTTTTTTTCACTGACTCCTTCACCCTTAGGTGCCATTTCCTTTAAAGTAGCATCTCTTGATCTTCTCTTGAGGAAATTTCATTACTCTCCAGCCACCAACCAGCAAGTGCTCAAGGAAGGCAGAGTTTGATCTTGCCATCTCCCTGAGGGAATGGAAAACAAAAGACCCAACAGACTTAAGTCTGGAGTCTCCAGACTCTTTGGGCCATCGAAGAGTCCAACTCGTGAACCATTAGGACAATCATTTATTTTAACCCATACCAAAAAGAAAACCCAATACCCAAAACACATTCCTCAAATATGAAAGATAGGGACCATTGCTGTGCATTTAAAGTAAAACTCTGAAAAATAAAAAATGTAAGGGACAGAGCGGGTTTTTTATTTATTTTTTAATTAAANGTATAGTGAGGTAGATAAAAATATTATTCATAGTTTTGGACACAAGTTGTTTATATTTTATTTATTACATTGATTTTAATAAGATAAGTGACATTTGCAGTGCTCTTTTGAACAAAGCACATTTTCAGTATAAAAACTTTTTTTTAATAAAGAATGTCACTCTCAACTTGAAGTTCTTCTTGACTGCCTGATAACCACCAGGCTGGTGCGGTTCTCCAGGCGCATGATTGCCAACAGGCTGAAGGGATCCGCCATTCTGTTTGAAGTTCTTAGGACAGCAGGTTATTGTAAGTTGGATTTATTTCCATTCTTCAAACTACTGAAATGCCCACATTGCCCCCTTTCAGCTCCTCTTAGGAATTCCTTGGAGTCAAAAGTTGACCATTGCTTAAGTGGGAGATTCTAGATCGATGAAGTGGCATAAAATACCTTTTGTCTATAGTTTGTGTTGTTTTGTTTCCATTCCTCTGTAGTGGCAAGTGCTCTGACTAATAACATTCATTCTTGCTGTACTGAGTTTTGAGAAGGTGTTGAATTACCTGGCTTCTTTTCCAGGCTTGGAAATCCAACACTGCTGCCATACTGAGCAAGATATATATGATGCATTTTTTTTTTTAATATTGAGGAAAGTATCATTACCTATTGCTGTTCCCTTCATTCTTGTACTAGATCACACACAGAAATAGAGAAGAAACAAAACTGTTCCAAAAAAAAATGTATAAAATGCAATTGATGTACTGTAAAATGTCGGATTTTTTTTTTTAACAAGCTTCGTATTAGAATCTTGTTCAGCTGTGTAGAGCTATATAAATCTCACTGTTTTATTAAATGCTGTNCTTTAAAGTAGCATCTCTTGATCTTCTCTTGAGGAAATTTCATTACTCTCCAGCCACCAACCAGCAAGTGCTCAAGGAAGGCAGAGTTTGATCTTGCCATCTCCCTGAGGGAATGGAAAACAAAAGACCCAACAGACTTAAGTCTGGAGTCTCCAGACTCTTTGGGCCATCGAAGAGTCCAACTCGTGAACCATTAGGACAATCATTTATTTTAACCCATACCAAAAAGAAAACCCAATACCCAAAACACATTCCTCAAATATGAAAGATAGGGACCATTGCTGTGCATTTAAAGTAAAACTCTGAAAAATAAAAAATGTAAGGGACAGAGCGGGTTTTTTATTTATTTTTTAATTAAAAAATAGAAAAGGAAATTAAGCTAGGAGGCCAGAAGAGCTGGCATATTCATCTTAGCTCTTGGGATTCTAGAAGTAAAAAAAAAAGAATCTAGTGTTTCTTCATTTCTTGCATTCAGGCAACAGTTCAGCATACAGTTTTCACAGCGTAAAACCCACCACAAATGGCATAGTTGTAAATTGCTTATATTACGGTTAAGGAATTTGTTTTAGGTTGCAAACATTTCTGTGATTAGTCATTGTAATAGTCTTAACATCACCTGGCACACTTCTGGCTGTGCGCAGGGGGAGGAGTCTCTCCCAGGTCATCGCCTGCTCTATAGGACACAGCCCGAGTAGTTCATGCAGGCGGGTATTGTGACGTAGAATTGGTTTATTGGTAATCTAGGACTATAGTTTAACCTTTTTGGCAGCTTTTCCCAGTGTACGATATGTAACCTTATCTGCTCTTTGTAGTAAACAGGGGGAAAAAAATCGCATGCAAAAAAATTTTTAAAAAATTTAAGAAAGGGTGGGCGGGAGGNGCCTGATAACCACCAGGCTGGTGCGGTTCTCCAGGCGCATGATTGCCAACAGGCTGAAGGGATCCGCCATTCTGTTTGAAGTTCTTAGGACAGCAGGTTATTGTAAGTTGGATTTATTTCCATTCTTCAAACTACTGAAATGCCCACATTGCCCCCTTTCAGCTCCTCTTAGGAATTCCTTGGAGTCAAAAGTTGACCATTGCTTAAGTGGGAGATTCTAGATCGATGAAGTGGCATAAAATACCTTTTGTCTATAGTTTGTGTTGTTTTGTTTCCATTCCTCTGTAGTGGCAAGTGCTCTGACTAATAACATTCATTCTTGCTGTACTGAGTTTTGAGAAGGTGTTGAATTACCTGGCTTCTTTTCCAGGCTTGGAAATCCAACACTGCTGCCATACTGAGCAAGATATATATGATGCATTTTTTTTTTTAATATTGAGGAAAGTATCATTACCTATTGCTGTTCCCTTCATTCTTGTACTAGATCACACACAGAAATAGAGAAGAAACAAAACTGTTCCAAAAAAAAATGTATAAAATGCAATTGATGTACTGTAAAATGTCGGATTTTTTTTTTTAACAAGCTTCGTATTAGAATCTTGTTCAGCTGTGTAGAGCTATATAAATCTCACTGTTTTATTAAATGCTGTTTATGGTCTGGAAGGAATGGTTAACCTATCTCAAGATTAACAAATTTGCACTAACATGAGCAATATTGATTTGAAAAAAAATAATATGAATTCAATATTTAAAAGATAAACTATGATTTTAAAGGTATATTAACACTGAAAGTACATTTTGACAAATAACATATTTAAGCCCAAAATATAAATGGTTATGTCAGATAACACAAAAGAACTATAACAATATAGATTGAGAAAAAAAAATGTGTTTCACTGTACATGTTGCGAACATGTACAAAGAAAAACTCATATTGACATATTTTCTATTAATAAATCCTACTGTATTGTGGAGAATCGCTGGTCATAGTGCAATATGTTTAAACTCAGATGTTGACTCCATAGATTGATGCCTAGCTTCACACAGCCAACAAACCCCTTTATTTTAAATATTAATCGGATGGCTAACTTTCAGCTCGCGAGTCATTCAGTCCCCCCTCCTTCTCCACCAGGTTTATGAGCACAATCTATTCTACAACAGCAAGCGAAGGGGAAAGGTATTTTTGAGAAGAGTGTCAACACCCAGTTCACCCCTAATTATGGCTGCAAGAGCTCAGCTGCCACCGCTTACAGAGACATAGTTTAGCTATGCCTGTGGAAAAAAATAAAAAGCTCAAGGCTGGTGCCACTGGATAGGAACATGCTGTAAAAAATATGGCCTTGGCCCCAATGTTACGCAGACCGTGGCCAAGAAACGGAGAGCGAGCCATTAATTTACTCGTGCGTTGCTGGGAGTCCCAGTGCGCTGTGCATGCGAGGGCTCGGGAATAACTGTTTCCCGGGACTGGGTTGCATTGGCCTGCAGAAGCACCTCACCGGGGAGACTTGCAACTCAAATCTGACATGCTGACTTATTTTTTTCTACCTCAGCACAGGACAGGCTGAGCAAGCCAGTGCGCTGCAAGAGAGGCTTCCTCACCTCCTCTGCCCCTGTTACTCATGCTCTCCTGCCGGCGGGCAGAAAGAGCTCCGAGTTTAGTGTTACTGCTCTTATCACTGGGAGTGGTGAGAGGACTGGGAGGGTTGGAGACAGCAATCCAAAGGGCGGGACGGGGAGGTGTGGAACAAACAAGGGGCCTAAAAATACAGACACTCGGAGCTTGTGCATGAAGACAGATACACACCCATAATTATTAACAGTGGAATGGACCTAACGAGATTTTATGCACTGAGATCATCAAATGTTATTAACAAGCTAACGTACTGACCATTTAATAGCAGCAACATGATGCACGCAAAGCTTTATGGTTGAAAAGTGGGAGGGAGCAGCAGAGGGAAATCACAGGTCACCGTTGGGCAGGTCCAGCTTCAGCCAGCTGAAGATGATGGGCGTGAGGGCAGCAACTGCTTACTGCTGTGAAGGAAAAAGGAGAGGGATGAGACTCTTGATCCAAGGCTTTAAGACTAGGTCCAAAATTTTAAGAAAGGTTGAGATTGGATAAGACTAGGTCAAAAAACCGGTAAGAGGCAATGGCCTTAAGTTGCGCCAGGGCAAGGTTGAGATTGGATATTAGGAAAAATTTCTTCATTGAAAGTGTTGTCAAGCTCTGGAACGGGCTGCCCAGGGAAGTGGTTGAGTCGCCATCCCTGGAGGTATTTAAAAGATGCGGAGATGTGGCACTTAGGGACATGGTTTAGTGGTAACTTGGCAGTGCTAGGTTAATGCTTGGACTTGATGATCTTAAAGGTCTTTTCCAACCAAAACAATTCTATGATTCTATGACATAAGGCAGCTAAAACAGAGATAACTGTTTGCAAACCTCCCCTCTTGCCCCACCATCCTCAACCGGCAGAGCGTGGTCCCCCCAGCAGGTACACAGACACCGTGCACATGGGGGACAATCCCATCAAAGAGCCAGCCTGCAAAGGCCCTTTCTATCAGCTGGGCAATACCCAGTACAGGTGTGTGGCCAAGTAGCTCCCGGCACGGAACGCTGCCAGTGCTGGGGCTGGGCTTGCCGAGGAGGAGCGGCTCCAGCCACTTGCAATTCAAAGCCCAGCATTTTCTTTCCCTGGAGGCCAGCTGCTCACCAATGTCTGCTGAAGAACTGCAGTGCTGGCTCTTTTCCAGGGGAGTAGCCAGATTTTAAATAGTGGCCTAAAGCCAGTTTCAGACATTTAGGCTGAAAGTGGAAGATTTGAGTTTCATCCCCAGGCAAGGGGATTGAAGCCTGCAGCTGATACCTGTAGGGAGGGGGCCATCCCCACCTTCCAGGCTGTCCTAAAAAACAAGCGAGAAAAGCAGTGACTATCACGTTTTTTTGATAGCCTGGGTTAGGAGCACTTGCTCCGCTCTTCTGAGGGCCAAGCCAAACAACTCTATCTAACGCAAGCACTTCAAGTTCTTTCTCCCCAACGCCCTGTCTCCGCTGGGCCACGTCGTTCAAAAGATCATCGCACCACAATCCTCTGCAAGTCCAGCAAGGCACAAGCATGAGTGCAGGTGCTAGCCAGGCACAGTACTCTAGCAAGACACCATGCCAATGCATTATTCTTAAACCTAATTCCCAGTCAAACTCACTTTAGTGTTTTTAATGCAATTTTAAAAGCAGTTTCCTTCCTCTGTGAGCATGGGTGTTGCTTTGCCAGAAGAAAGCGCACGCTAAACTCCTGCAAAGTGTGAACCTTTAGCTTACACCTAATTTTAAAGCCCACGGAAGTCCCTGGAAAGAATTCCATCAGCTTCACCAAGCCATGGATCAGGCCCAAAGTGAAAACAGGTGAGGAATTGGTGTAATGTTCTCAAAGGATGAGCACATTGAGGTGGCTCTTGCCAGCATGCCAAAGGCTGTAACCTTCTAATAGATAAAAGGAGAAAAAAACCAAGTTATTTGCTAGTACCTGTCTGTCAAAATTTACTATAAAGCCCTTGACTCTCTGTAATTTTGTTTTCACTGCTTTAAGAGAGTGACATGGATAAAAAGTACTTTCAGTGACTGACTGTTGCAGTTAATTTCGGGAGCCAGATGAGTAGTTTCAGACACTGAAATACCTTTCTTTTCCAGACAGGTAAAATCTGAAGCTTGCCACTAAATCTAGGAAAGCAAAATAGCAGAGGTTTGCTGATTTACTGTTTTTCACAAATTCAATTAAAATATTTATTCATATAAGCCTTTTTGTTTTTACATAGCCCAGTGGCTATGGGGGTTGCTTTTTACATAATTTACTTATTTTACATGAATGTTATATAGACAGAAAATGTTGATAACTGAACATGTCAGGACAATAAATAACACATCAAGGCTGAAGAGAAAATGTGCGGCAGAGAATTCAGGCTACTGTGTCCAGACGCAATCAATTATTACCTCTGACATCAACTGATAGAGAGGAAAAAGAAAAAAAAAAAGAGCGTAGACTGTATGAAGACCAACATCTTCCATAGCAAATATAAGCTCCTTTAAAAAAAGACTTACAGTCTTTACCTCAAAAAAACCCCCAAGTCTACAACCTTTTCCTCTAAGCTATCCTGGGTTTGACTTTTTATTGGAGTGGCAGGAGGGGAGAAGAATTTACATTATATGCAATATTTGGACAATGTTCTGTGGTGCTTTTGTTTCTGCCTGAGGTACGTGGATGTGAATAAGAAGGCCGCTCACGGTAGCGCTGTAGCAGCATTAAGCAAATCAAAATACACAAAATAACAGCGGCATTTACAAAACGTGACAACCACCGCTTCTACTACCCTGGCTGCCACTGCAGGCTGGCCAGCACGGGAAAGACAAGAAAAAACCCCAAGTGACTGGTCCTTTTGAAGTAACGACCTCCTGTTACACAGACTCACCAGCACTCCAGCAAGAGTTAGAAGAGTGACCGGCGCAAAAGCTGCTCAGAAGAGACCCACCGACTCTAAGTTGCCCTCAGCTGTGGGGGCGAGCAGGGCGGCGTGTGGGCCGCTGCGGGCTGGGGGCTGAGGGGCAGCAACAGTGGGCAAAAGCAGTCAGAGGTGTCGTAGTCCTTGGCAGGGCAGAAATGCCAGAGCCGAGGAGCGGGAGCGAGCAGGAGGAGCGCTGCAGGTGCTGCGGCTTCAGGGAGCTCCGCACTGACCGGGCACCACAGCCTTACGTTTCTGCTGCAGCTCAGCCAGGGACCTTCCAGTTCAGTTTTTGTGCTTTGCCTTCCATTAGAATAGTTGAAGAAGTCACCTGTTTGGGGTTTGGGTTTTCCCCCCCTTCTCTGGTTCCTTTATAATAATGTAACGGTGGTTATGATCCACTCCAACTACCAAAAGGCAGGTGCAGAGCCAACGCTTGCATGTCAGCAGCTCATTCTGCTCTTGCAGTCACCGCTTACCTGCGATGGAGATTTGAGTTTTGCTCAAATTTTAAAATAAAAAAGCCTGGAAATTTTAAACATGCCTGGCTCGCTGGCGCGCTGAAGCCGAGCTCAGGTCTGGGCAAACAGCGAGAAGGTGTTTAAGCAGCAGGCTACCCACTGCCTGAGCAGGGAGGTCCTGCCTGCAGGTTACTGCACAGTCTCCACCAAGGAGGAGGGCTCCGTGCCAGCGTACGGGCATCAGTAACGGCTTTTAAGTTAGTAAGAAGGGAATGTCAAGTGGGAAGCCGGAGACCAGGAGAATTAAAGCCGTAGTTGTTAACACAATGCGCGCTACCCTTCCCACAGCTAAAGTCTGTGTTTTGGGCTTCTTTGGCTTGGGTTTTGTTTTTTAACTTTTGATAATTAGGGTTTAGGGCAATAACATTTTTGATGTAACTCTCTGTAGAATGTGTTTTGACTAAGTAAAAAGAGAAGGGATATTAATATAGATAACGGAAAAATACAGTTGGAGACAAGTTGTTTTGAATTCCTAAAATTTGAGGTATATGTGTAGGTCCAGATAATGACTTGGTTTAGCAACACTGTAATGTAAATGCAAATTATGTACTCTGATAGACTGTGAAATTCCAGATCTATCAGGGTAGCTGTGTATACCATACACAGTTAAATAATGACTGTGCAAATCAGCAAAATTAAGGTTAAACAGATGTTAAAAGACGGGAGGATTTTGGAGCTGCTTCCTACAGTGACAAATGATGGCTGTCATTCCTCTCATCTCTGCCGTACCACAGTTTAAGTGTGATGTTTGTCTGCTGTATTAACTTTGATTTAAAAAATAAAAGCAGTTTTATAAACCAGAACAACTTCAGTCACAGCTAAGCCTGACCCGCTGAACTAAGGGATGTAAAAAGTGGGAAATTAACTACATGATCTTTTATTGTGTTTCCAATACCATGTCTAGAAATCATGAATTATCCCAGAAAGACTGGGACTCTTTTGCTTCCAGGGATTTACACTGTGCCTTGCTGATGGCCCTCACTGCCTCGCACAAGGCCATCTGTCAAGGCATTGATGGAGCCCCACAGTACCGCCAACAGTATTTTCATGACATCTCAGAAGAGAGATATGTGTTTGGGAAGCAAAACAGCAGGTCTGTGTCTTGCCATAACTGAACTCCTGATCCTTGCTCCAAGACCTTCGTCCACCCCATGGAGGGCTGGAGAGCTGGAAGAGCAGAAAGGGGATGTGACCTCCCCAACCCACTATTTGAAATAAATCACCGCCTAGAACTAGGAGCATCTAAAACTGTTTAATGACATCTTAGCTCTATTTTTTTTTGGTGTGTGGGCTCCAGTATAATTTCCTTACGTGATTTTGGCTAAAAGGCAATAGAAGAGGAATTTTTTTACAGCAGGAACACTTTGGGGCAATTTCAGTTTAGACAAACCCTCTGGAAATGTGGGGTAATTCAGACACTCTTAACTACGATGTACCAGGTGCTCCTCACTCTTCTGTGCCATCTGGATAGATCTACTGGCCGATGCCTGAAAGCAAGCAATCCTACCTGCAAAATTATTCCAGGGGGGGAAAGGAGCTAAAAAAGGGAGAAGTACTCTATGAAGTTGTGGTAGAGAGAAGGAAAGATGAACGGAGCGACCACTGGGCATTTCTGCTGAAAAAGACAGCAACGCTGTAAAGCAGAGAAGGGTTTGTAGCTGTAGGTACGTGGATGGCCAGGCCAATTAGGCGCCCGGGGTGAGTAATTGCTCTAAGATAAGGCAATAGCAGCCAGTCCTGGGATGCAAAAGTTGCAGTCTAAAAAAAGAAAAACATCAAACAACTTTTTTTTGCTTATGACTTCTGGAGTCAACTGTAAAGTGAAGAAGCTGTTTCAGGAGTGTCCTCTACCCAAAAGGATGGCGTAGATCCAGCGCGATGTATCAGTTTTGTGGCAAGGTGAAATAACAGGAACAGCTAGCAGAGCTGGCTGGAGTAGCTGGCAGAGCAAGGCACAGCGTGGGGCACAATTAGTTGCTGTGTTCATCTCCTTGTTAGGTTCTCATTTTTCTCCCTTTCAATAAAATATTGTAAGGCAATGGGTGCACCATAGCAAAGAGAGAAATTTAGCTAATTGAATGCAAAAATGTCTTCAGCTTAATTTTTTTCCCATGCCTCTGAAGAGTGCCGAAGCCAGTGTTTTATTAGCAATCTCCTTAAATGTACCCTCTGCTCCTGCTACTGCCAACGGAGTCCCTGCAGACTCGACTAGTTACTGTACCTGGGTCAATAAACAAGATAAGAAATGCTGCCACTGGGAACTGAAGTTAACTGGGGCTTAATGAAGTCAAACCAGTTTGATATAATGGAAGAGACTTGGAAGGCAAAGGTCTGGAGAGCATTTAAAGTGCCCTCCTGAAAGAGAGCTCCTCTAATCACAGAAAGGGATGAAAGGCAGCGTGCCTACAGGAGAGGCAGAGGTGCACCGAGTCTGTCAGGTCTTTGCACAACACTGCACAGCTGCCTGCTAAGCTGGACATGCAATTTGCTGTGTGTTTTCGGTGCCTTTGCTCAGGACGGAAGGCACCGGCCACTCTTACTGCCCCAGAGGAGATGGGACCGACCAGGACGTTGCAGCAGTTTGTCCTCAGGCGCAGTCCCAGCCAGTGGCCACATCTGGCTGATGGCAGGACAGAAACGTGGCTCGTGCCAAGCATGGGTGGCACTGGCAGAGGCGCAAGAGCTAAGGAGAGCCACAGGGGAACCAAGACTTCACTGAGCTCAGACACTGGGACAGAGGTAGGACAAGGTCAGTGAGGCTGTTAAGCAATAATAATAATAATATTATTAATGGAAATTATGCATTTGCATTAAGAGTAAGTTTTAAGATTTATAACAATAGCAAAATATATGAAGCCTCAGATTTTGTCTGGATTTGTCTGGTCTCAAACCCATTTTGGCCATATTTGCAAAAATCTTCCTAGAAACTTTTGTAAGAGCAACTCTGTTATCCATCTTTCTTTGGCCATCTTAGAATTTATATGTCTTAGCTGAGGTGAGGTTTTGCTTAGCCTTGTGCAATTGTGTGGCGTCAGCTATCAGCACGAGTGAAAATACTCATCCAAATACAGGGGGGATAAAGTATAACCAATTAAACAGTTGTAGATTAAGGTATGAACAGCACGTGATAAGTGAGGAAAGAAGGACACGAGCTGCATCCAAGGCCAAACTGATAGGCATTACAGAGCACGGATGTGCCCACGAGCCAATCAACCTGAGGGGAAGTAACAGGGACTGGATGTTAACCTGGTTAACAGCAGATATGTGAGGGAGATACTGCTTTTCCCCCCACTGGAGAGATACCAGAAGAGGATGCTCTGGACAGAAGGAGCTCCTGTCTGACATTTCTCAGACCTGGCAAGCTCAGGGAAGGAAAATTAGCTTAGCTCTGAACATGTGTCTGCTCTTCACATCTGTAAGAACTTGCTAAAACTACATCAAGAATCAGGAAGTTTTTTGTGGTTGTTGTGCAGCACAGACAGTGCCCAAGGCCTGTAAAACAGAATGAAAACTCACCAGAAGGGGAGTTGCTTCTCCCTAGCACACTGTGAGTTTATAGGCGAGGACCTCAAAGATTATTTTAATAAGAGATAGCTTCAGTCGATTTTCAGCTGTCGAAGTCATAGAGCTGCTCAACTTTGGTTTTGGCTTACTTTGCTGGAAAGGAAAAATTCTTTGGGCACATCTATTAATGCAGGGTCAAACTTCAATAAAATCAAAAGCTTTCAGGAGAGCAAAATGCCTCATGGCATTTCTTCATGCTGGAATATGATGGGAAAGGACTCAGTGGCCTGTGGAGAAAAAGCCTTATTGAAGGCTATGTCCAGCTGAGCGGATCTCCATGAGGCAATGGAAGTATTCTACTTGATCAGGTGGAGATTTTGCTATATTCAGCCTTTCTTCTTGACCTCAGTTTTCTAAAAGAAAAACGAGAGGACCCTTTGCCTATGGCCTGCTGAAGCTGACTCTAATTAGGACAGATGCTTTGAAATATAGACAGAATTCAGTGTAGATAGACAAGATCAAATACTGTTTTTCTTCTTTGTGCTCTTTATGCTGTTGTTATTGTTCCTGAAAGGACGATGAATGTTATTTTTATGTGTTTGGTATTTGATTTACATTATTTACTTATTTAATTTCCTTAATGTTGATAGAGCTAAGTAGCACAATATGGATTATATTGATTTTTCTGGAAACAAAATATTTGTCTGCAATTTCTGTTAATTCACTGAAGACATTTATGCCTTACAGTGATAATCAAATAATGCATAACTGGCTTTCTATTGCTTTCAGGAAGCATCAAGGATGAAGTGTGATCAATTCATAAAGTTCAATAGATAGTGGAGTTCTGTTCTTTATATAAAACTGTCTCAATTGTCTTCATAAAAGTAAAAATGAGACCATAGCACTGTATTTACATCAGAGGGTTCCTAGAGTTCCTCATCCTGGGTAAAGCTTGGTTCCAGAATTCACTTGCTCATCCAATCGCTAGAAGTCAATAAGCATTTTGTGTTGCAGGGAGCGTCTCTTGTTTTGGACTCCCCAGATGCGATGTAGGCTGGAGGAATAAGTTCTGAATTAGGACAAACATCTGTTTTACTTGAGCTTTTCGGCTGGATATGTATGTTTTGAGAAGCACATGCACAGGGACTTGTTAAAGAGAGTTTTTGTAAGTTTTGGCAAGTCAATAGTGCTTTTCAGTCCTGAAGGGAAATGACACTCATTAGAAAAATATGCCTTGCCTGAGTCTGCATTGCAAACTACGAAGAATCTGTATGGCAGTATCCCACATCAGGCTTCAAAGCTTAAGGTCCACTGTCCTTTTATAGCAATGTAACTGAAGTCAATGGTATTTTCCGATTCTAACACCTGTTAGCATAGAAAGAATTCCTTTGTCAAGATATTTTCCAGATGGATTCCTGCAATGTGTCTATGAGGACAGGTTGTTTTACCATGTTGAGTGGAGTTTGAATGTGCATTTTGTCCAACAAAATAAGAAAGACAATGTTCTAGCATATGTCAAAATTGCAGTTCAGTTTCTGCATATCATCCCTCCCACTAATTTAGCTCCCATTTTTTGTTAATATCCTGCACAAGAATAATTTATTTTTCATGAAGAAACGATCTTCCTCCTTATCTGTTCTAAAGGGTTAAGTAGCTTTTTCATCATGCTTAGAAACTTAACTGTAACTTTGAGGTTTTCATAAAAGTCTTTCTTTCCTTCAAGGGCACGCTGACTAAATTCATCCAACGTTGCCTCTCTGATTTGCATATTAAAGAATTGTTCCTTCTTGCAGAAAAACAATGTGAGCAAAATCCGTGGCTTTTGATGCCAACTATAAGCTAGATTAATGTTAGAAAAAATAATTGCAGAGACCAAAATCATATATAACTTACTAGAGAGCTAACAAGACAGTAGCTAGTCACAGGGTTAACAGCTTGAAGACAGTTCTGTTTCAAAGGCTTTTATCTTCCAACAGATGTCTGTAAAAGAAAATTGTCATGAGAACAGCTAATACTTAAATACCATGCTGTATCTGTAGAGCTGAGCTGGGGGGGGAGGGCATGGACTGCCCACACACAAAAACACAGTGCAAAAAACCAAGCATCCCAAAGCCAATATTTGGTGGCAGTATGCAGAACAAGTCAAGGATTTGGTAAATGCTGTGGACCCTTCATTTGAAAATTCCAGCTTTTACACCAGCTTTCAGCCCCTTTTGCCTAGCAGGAAAAGTGCTAAAGTGGACAATATAACGTCTATCTTGTGAAGGATTTAATCAGATTGATGCGGTTGTAAACTTGAGGATGCTGGAACAAAGCTCTTTGACCGCTTCGAAAGGTAGGTGGGAGAACCAAAGAGACACTCTACTGTCTGTCTATAGACATGCTTTGCGTACTTACAGGCTGTATTTTTCCTATGAAAAGGTGAGGAAACTGAACATGTCTATAATACAGGTTATTTGCCTGCATTTGAAGAGCCAAATACATTTCCCCTGTGTTTTGTATTCCCAAAAGGTACAGTACTTTTTGATAATGACGGACATTTTAACGAGGCAAAAATCACGGAAGTTCTTCTGTCGTACAGTTTTCCTTGGTTGGAGTTAGCAACATTTGCAAGTTTCTTTACCATGTCTGTAGCCAGCTATGTCCTACAAATTCACCTGCTGCTGAATCCCATCTGAATGTGAGGTCTATGGACTCTCCTACAATTGTCCCTTTCACTGTCATTTTAGGACTATCCTACTAATACAGTCCTGAGGTGCATATATGCCACCGAAACAAAGATCAGCCTTTTTTTTTTTTTAATCCCTTGCTTGGCTTTGACTGGAACAACCTGAACTAAAATCCCTTATTCCTTCTTTTTTTCGTTTCACAGAGCAGCCAACCATTTGATCAACTAAATAGCATCATTTGCAGAAATTGAAGCATACTGATTTCCCACGCTGAGACTATCTTTAAAGAATAGACTCAATCTGAGCTGCACTTATACCACCAGAGCTAAGGTGTAATGAAAAAGCAATCAGAAAGAGGTATTAGAACTGCTTCCTCTAAGGTCTTGTCCTTTGCTCTCATTTGTGGAGCATGTCTTTCACCACCTATCAAGACTTCAGTCTTACCAACAATCACTCTAACGTAAGAAAGTGTTGCTACCGTTAATATTGAGCTAACATGCCATCACAAGCTTTTGCATCTCATTAAGTAATAGCATCTTCTGTGGTAGTTCTCTTCAGATTTTCTCACTTTTGAGCACCTTTTTTGGCAGAAGTGGCACATATAAAGTTCTCCAAACCAACTTGCTTGTTCTCATTACGTGAGCACGTGCCTTTTCCATTTCTACAAAGACCATTCCAGGAGCTGCCTCTTTTCTCTAGATTTCCAAGAAAATACATACAGCAAGCTTTCCAGTCTTTCCTACCATGAAACTGTCTAACACATCTAAATTTCAGTCTCTCTACAGATGCTTCCAGTAATCTATGCCAAGGCTTCATATTCTGCAGCACCATTTCACTTGGATAATTTGCGCTGAGCTTAATACTTCTCCACATTTAAATATATGTTCTGCAAAGCTTTTGCAACATTGGCTTAGTACTTTCTCAGACTTAGGAAAGCAATCAAACATGCCTTCCATAACAAGTCACTTCAGCAAATGTATTGGCACTTCATCAAGAGACTTTCCTCACTTTCATGTTCCTACCTGCTTTTACGACTTGCTCCTTCTAAATACAGCCAATCTCATCCCAGCTGGATTTACATGATTTAATTCCTCTCTTGCATTCCCTTCATGTGGTACTCTTGCAAAATAATCACTCCAAGCATTGCTAATTAATTCCGCATTCATTTCCAATATACCTCATTTACCTCTAACATAAGCAAGTGTGTTCGTATCCCTTATCATTTGTTCTCGTGCCTGGACGAGCTTGCAAATGATTTTTTTCTATGTCTTGAGTCTTCCCCTCCCTGGAGAACTATAAAATTCACTGCTAACTCCACTTTTAGCTGACACTGCTTCTTTGGCTTCCTTTTTCGCTTGTCTTATTTTCACTGTTCCAGTGATTGTCCCCATCTTTTCAACTCAACAGACTCTTTTACTTGAGTTTTCCTTAAACAAGTCTACTTCATTATCCAATTCAGCTCCAATGTTAGTACTGGGGACTTTTTGCAGAAAACAAACTTACAGTTCTTAGCCTGTCCCACTTACCTTAATCGTATTTAACAGACCGCAGATCTCAGAGGTGTTGTTAATATCGCCTGGAAAATGGGGGTTACATGTATGCAATAGGATACATTCTTGCCTACGCAAGGGGTTTGTCTCAGTGTTCCTGAGACTGTGATGGTGTTCTAGACAGCAATGAATTCCTTTGTCCCAACTGTCTGTAAGTGGCAAAGCACTCTTACATGGATAAAGAATCAAGGTAATGCAAAGCACACAGGTAAACCTAAGAAGTATTTAACACATTTTATAAAACGCTCAGTGCGTTAAAGCTTCCAATAGAATTTTCACGGACAGATTTTTTTTTTTCAGAAGATCTCATTAGCAAACATGAGTTCCTTTTGAAAAATTGGTCCCTGATCTCTTTTCATGAAATACATCTTCTACCAAACTGCTGATGGCTGCACAATATGTTTGTAGTAAAGCCAGAGAAACTGGGCACCATATCCTGACTCACCATGTTGTGTTTTTACTACCCAAAATCCTTCCGCTGTGCATCCCTTGTTTTGTCTGGCTACTGTGCATAAAATTCAACAAGAAAGCAGAGAAAAAAATTGTCTTTCTGAAGAAGAGGAAAGATTAATCATCTCTGCAATGTCTCAGTGTTGCAATGGAAAATAATTTCAGTGGGGCAGCAGAAAGCACGTGTGTAACAGCCACTTGGAGCCAAGAAGAGAGAAATGGGATAACCTCTAACCAGAACATCTAAAGCTCTGTCATTTCACCTGAGTGTTAATTTAATTCTTTGACAAGGTTACCTTAATTAGTTGGCAGATGATAGAAAGAAACCTGACAGGTAAGCATAACCTGACAGGTCTTGAATCACTGCTGTCCCCTCTGCCTTTTCATTTTGAGGTGAAATTCAGGCTAAAATATGCATTGCCATGAGGCTAAATGTTGGCATGGAAGTTCCTGCACCAGATGTTAGTTTCACTTTTAGGAGATTTTGAAGGTGTGCTTAGAATATTTTAACAACAACAACAGAAATGCGTAAGAGAGAATTTTGAAAGGACCAAAGTCAAGGCTGACCTTTTCCAGTTTTAGTCAGCAAATAGAAACTGTCCAAGCCTTCCCAATTCGAGAACACTTATTTCTCTCCAAAAGGGTGAAGCGGCCTGACAAAATGAAAATGAAACAGCTTTCAGGGTCAGTGAGGAAAAAGTGAAATAAGATACATTTCAGGGGAAAAAAAAAAAAAAAAAGCTGTGAATGTCTGTTTTTATATTTATTATGATTTAAAAAATTTTACAGTGATTAAGAGCACAATTCACTGTATAATTAGGATAGCAGGCTTGCTGATTTTCAGCCTGCCTCTGGTGGTTAGAACTAGGCCTGAAATGGAATTACGGATACGACATCTGGGACTGCACACTTTGATTTGAGCTTGATCCTGCAGATATTTCTGCATGTGAGTGCCACTGCCTACATGAAGAGACCCACAGCTCAGCGGGACCATTGGCAGGTGTTAAGCCGCACAGGTCAGTGCAGTATTTCTAGAATCACAGTCCTAACTTCTGGCTTGGTTTTTGAGGTGCAAAATGTGCCTCTGTACCCTGAAGGTGAGCACAGCCCACAGTTTCCTTTCCTCCATCAATTCCAGGTAAATCAGTGGAATTTCTGCTTAAAACTGTCTTTTTTTTCCCTGAAGTTGATCTGACTGTGTTCAATCCCTGGACCCTGAATGCCAGACATGATATTTAAAAACCTCAAAAACTTTTGTATGACATTCCTGTTCCGTAATGCTGTCCTGACTGGTAGAGAGCGTGAGTGAGAGATAAGACAACGATGAAAATCTGGCGTGGAACAATTCAAGGCATTACAGCTCAGCTGGGTGCATATCGATGTGGTGGGGTTTTCCTGTGTTGCTTTTATGTTACCTCAGTTGTAATATTAGACACTGCTCAGTAAAGCAGCTTGTAATTTCTCCATTGAGACTTTTATAGCCTTCAGGCTCACCAAGCAGTCCTGTGTCTGACATCTGATATGTATTATACCGACAACAGATAACGTCCTCTTGGCGCAAGTAGTTCTTGTCTGAAATTTTGAACTTCTCACATATTTGACCACAGGATGGGAATTTTTTATATTGAGCTTGAGAAAATATTTCACTTCAAATTTTTTCCTATTTATGAGACTCATCCAGTCTGGGCCAAGGGACTTCCCTGTTTTCTGTGTATTATAGAAGCAACCTTGCTCAGCTCTAGGTAAGGGTCTGCTGACTTTTCCAACGGAACCTGCAGCAAGAGGTTAGCACCTCAGTCATAAAACATCTGATAAGGCAAGCAACATCTCTTCTCATGGAGGATACTATTTCAGTATGGAAACACTGCATTGTAGACTGGTCTTGGTTTCCAGATTGTCTTTTTCTCTTTTTGATAATCAAATGAGATTTCTCTTTGAGAGAAGCATGCAATGCATGCTGGTAAGACACCCATTTCCAGGGAAATGGCCCCTCCTGCACCTAGTGACCGTCACCATTTTCAGGTTGCCAGGAAAGGTTCATCTGACTGAGCCTTCACTTCTTGTTTCATCACCGAGGAGAGGTGTTATACCTACATGCTGCCAGCCCGCGTCTCCTACGGGAGATGCGCTTTGCATAGGTCTGACCCTTGGTCCAACTGTTATGAGTGACAGCCCAAGTCAGAAATACCTTCAGTGCTGAATACACTTTGCAGAGTAGTTACAGATATATAAAGCAGGGACATGGCCTGGGTGTTGCTTTTGCTGGGTAGGAGAGGAAACAATTTCTTTCCCAAGAGAAAACCTGAAAACCCTGGCAACCACCTCATCCAAAGCCATAAGGAACTTACAGGAAAGGAAACTGGTTCTCCCCAGCCACCCAGAGATGGTTGTTTCCTGATAAGATTTGAGTAAGTGTTGTATAATTAACACCACTCAGCATGTTCCACTAAAGGAACCTCAGCCGAGAGGTTGAGGTCTGGTCTCTCACACAGCTGGAGGGTTCATTGCACCTTGACTCCTGACTGGGTGACACTTAATCATTTCAGAGTTTCATAAGGGATAAATGATGACTTGCACCTAATGCTTTTTGATTATAATATGAACACAAACATCAGAAATGTTGACTTTTAATTATTAGGCTTTTACATTTCAAACCAATAGGCAGGTTCCTCATGAATTCAGTCGTAAACTTGACTATATGACCAACATACAGGTATATAACTTTGTTTACTGTTACCCACAAAAAAACCCCAAATTTGAAATATTTAAAAGATTTAGTTTCTAGTTCTCTGAGAACAGTTCCTGCTTTCTCAAATTTTATTTTAATTTTATCATTTCCATCCTCTTGATGTCTATTTACAGCACCTGGCTTGGAATCTATAAATAATAACTTCATTTTCAAAGCAAAACTTTGAAACCCAACCCAAACCCAACTCTGTTAACATTACAACAAAGTTGTAGGTTATTTGAAATAAAAAAAGCCAAAGCATTGAAAGCCAAGGTTAAAGCTGACATTCAGAGATAAAGTGAAAATAAAATTAAGTACAGAATTAAAGAGTGTTTAAAGAGTGCTATTAAAGAGTGGTGCATTGTCATTCATACATATATATTCATAGTTCATGTGTGTGTTCGTGTGTGTCTATGCATATTTGGTACATGAGTATTTATTTCATCAGCTGCCTTAGCACAATTCTGATGTTGTTAATGATCCAGCCCAATTAGATCGTAATGTGTGTTGTCTGCAGATTCATAACAACATCATAGACAGAAATTTGGACCATCGAGACTGCAAAGATCAATACTAGAATGAGAAAACAATGGTCACAGCACTCAGTCTAACCTGCCAACCCTGTGGTATGGCTCAGTCCTGCTCCCCAGGGTCACATCCCTGTTTCGTAGCAGGAAGATGCTTCAACATCCTGGTGCCCTTCCAAAACAAGAACCATACACAAGGGCAGGGGAAATTCACAATGAGTTTCTGAACAACCCCTGTTGGGAGCAATAAGAGTTGGGAAGCAGGGTACACCGGGAAATGCCTTTGCTTGACAAGGTAAACAGCCTCAGTTTCTCTTGCTCACTTATACTTCATAATTTAAAAATCATGATTATGCAAGGTATCACACTCAAACCAGAGCAATTATGATCTGTAGTTTTGACTCTCCACTCAAAACTGTTCAAATAGTTCTTGACAGTAATTAAATCAACAAAGTTCTAGAGACTCTGGTATAATTGTGAGAAGACAGAGTCCTCAGCCTTCTTTTCTAGTTAAATATTTTTTCAACACTTTGCGAAAGCCTCACATCATTTGCACAGAAATAGATTTTACTAACCTCTCTGAATACATGCTTTGAAGAATTAGCTACTGTGTAAAAGAGAACAATTTCTATTTCCAGAAAAAAACCCATGGTTTTTAATTGAAAGATCCATCTGAGCTGGCTGTCAGCTTGCTGCCTCTTTTGGTACAATTATGTGGGAGAACTGGGAGAAGTCACCCACTGCCCAACCTTAGTGAATTGCCTCAGACCACTTCAAATGGATGGCATTTTTCCTTTTTTCTTTGGAGAAGGGAAGAGTTTGGGCATTGCTATTGCCCCATGCACAAGCCCAAACATTGCTGGCTAAATTAAGTTCAGGAGTGCCATCGTGCTTGTGCTTATTGAGCTTCTACCTGTCAGTAAAGAAGTGGGAGGCCACAGGTTCAGGCGCGTTTTACTCAGATTTTACAATCAATTTCTCCAAGACACATTTCTTTCACATACAACAATATGTAAAATATTGCTCAAATGTTCACTGATTGTGTTGGAAAGCAGATGAAAGACTTGCCTCCAAGGCATTTTTCTTTATTGGAATGAGGAGCATCGATGGGATTTCTAACAAACCTAATTAACTAGAAGATTATATTGCAAACACCATGCTAACTGCGCAGGTCAATATAATGCTTTTGAGATGCTGTCTTAAGGCCAATTGCCCCATTGCAAAATATTAAATACGTGTTGCTTCACAGGTGGCTTTGTAGTAGAGCCATACAAATATGACAGTGATATACTGATAGTAGAATAACTGTGAGAAATCCAAGCCCTTACAAGCTATTTTTCAAATCAACTACTGAGCTGCATGGGAATTGCAGAGCCTGAGTCTGAGGAGGGCATGATTTGAAGTCTGTGTACACATTGCTAGAAGGCAGGTGCAATTGCACCTCTCCATCATTGCTCTTAATAAATACCTAACTTAGTTTTATGAATTGACTCTGTGAGTACATCATTAACCAGCACAGGGTAAATTCATCATGGTGCCCAAGATAAACTTAGAGCGATCCACCACAGGGAAGAGAATGTGACTAATGGATGTGGAGAGTGGAGAAGAATTTAAAACTACAAAACAGCCACAGTACAGGGTGTTGGGCTGCCAGGAATGCTGTATTTCCAGAAGAAAAAAAAAAAAAAAAAAAAAAAAAAAAAAAATCAGTTCAGAGTAGACAGCTGTCAGAGCCCTACAATTTTGGAGAAGGAGATGGAGGTGCTTCTTTGAGAAAGAACATGAAATGGAAAATAAAGAAGAGAAATTGTGGCTTGTCTGGCAAGATAATGTGTTTGGGGGAGGTTCAGACAGGAAATTGCTTGCTTATTTTCAAAACAAAAAAACCCCACATGGAAGTATTAGCAGTGAAATCAGAGAAAACTCTTAAGCAGAATGTATTAGCTGGCTAATTTGGGGTTTTAGTTTGAAGATCTCGAATATGCGTGCATATTTACTTCTACATGCATGTGCATGCAGATACATGCATATATGCATACACATTTTTGTATATATATGTGCATATTTATGTATGTGTGTATATATATATAGATACACACACACATATATTCATCTCCATGCATAGCAGATGCCTGACTGTCATTTCCAGACCCACCGTATACTTTGAGTACCAGTTGTACCTGCTTTAAGAATGAAGTGGGATATTGAGCAGGAGATTAAGAAATATGCTCCATTAATCCAAGTAAAAGGTAAATCATAGAATCATAGAACAGTTTAGGTTGGAAGGGACCTTAAAGATCATCTANGTTGGGTGCTTCAGAGCTGGGCACAGTATTCCATGTTAAACAGTTAGTCAAGCCATGCTTATTGCCCCTTTTTATCTGCAGAGTATAGCAATGAACATGGCCAGAAGGCTTAATGATTTTTCCTTTTACCAAACAGCTAACTAGGTGAACCAAAGACATATAAAACAGTAATTGTAATGCGTTTGTTTTGCATCCAAAATGTTCTGTTTTAGAAATACCTTATCACACACAGAACAATTATGAAAACAGAGACTCGTCATTCCAGTTGCATGATAAATTTCTCAGTCTGCCAAACACTAAATATACTCCAAGGTGAAGAAGTTTTACTGTTCCTTTATTTTTATTCTGTTCCCAGGTTTTATTCTACTCAAACAATTGTGGAAACTGTAAACTGGAAAATAGCTCTAGAATGAATCACTGCAGCGAAGTTCACAATATACTGCCTGAAAATTTTATCAAAGAAATGCTTGAACCTCACTAGCCCTTTACAAGATCTGTGGATCACTTTTACTATCTTTTTATCAACACTTTTTTCAGATAGAAAAATGTTCTTGAAAGGTTACCATGAAACTGAGTGTGTGTGTGTCATTACCAATTCAAAGTCAGAAGAAAAGCCTCACAATTACCTTATGATTTCTTTGTGGGCTTGGGAGACATAAAAAAAATTGTGTAGGCAGCAGAAAAAGTATTACACACAAATGTACTTTTAGTTAGTTTTTCCTTGTTTTAAAATATAAAATGAAATATGTAAGTATAGTAAGAAAATAGGAGGCAATGGAGAACTGAAAAGTTCTTGTTTCTGAAATCCATTTCCATTTGAAAATCCATTTTCATTTTTATTTTTTTCTATCAGGAAATTAGATAATTAAATCAAAATCATCAGCATTAAACATAATCAACACATAATCCATATTATCTTGAAATCCCCTTGCTAACCTTCCCTTTAAGAGCTTTAGTTGAAAACTTGCATCTTGCATAAGCATGTAACATTTAACACAGCCATGCCTATAGGCAACACAAGATGGTTTACCAGATCTTAAATTATGTATATTATAGGTTATTCGGTCTATGAATAAACTATTAAATCAGTAGTTCAAACTTCAGCAGTTATGCAAAGCTGTGACTGGAGTCTGTGCTGTAGCACTGAGGAGGCAAGTTAAGGATAATGGTTTCATGAAGTTTTATCAAAAGCCAAACATCAAACGCACTGACACACCTACTTTTGAGAGTGTCTGGATGAAAAATTTTCTCAGTGCTGCAACGCTCTTGGTAGACTTCACACCAAAGATGTATTTAAAAATTACATGTATTCAATGCATTATTTGCTTATATGATTGTTGCCAAATCAGTAGAGAGAAACATCATTGCAAATTTGAATGAATATTCATATGGCGCAAATAAACAATGAATACTCATCATGGCAAGATGACAAAAATTATGCTAAAATTATATTGAGATTGGTTTTGGAACAAATTCAAAATTCATAGCCTGTTGGCAAATAATTTGCTGAAAGAAAAAGAGCTACAATTGTCATAAAATCATTCGCATACTTTACTTGGTGCACTCAGTTAGTTTATTTAGCCATAAGGACTCTAAGACTTTCAAGTCTGAAATCAATTCCTATGTGAAATAAACAGGTTTTAGAAGATACACTGATAAATTGTCTTTGGCTCCCACCATTAACCCTCTTATCAAGACAGATGTACAAGCCTGGTCTACAGACTCTCTTAGTTAAACACCATTACATATCCTTGGGTATCATTACCGGAAATTAAAACATATTAATTTTGAATTCCTGTTCCAATAGCGAACCCGAGCTGATCTTTCATTGTCTTTCTTTCCATGTCAGCTGATGTTTAAGGTGGAAGTTAAGCAGGCAGCCATCCCTATCCTGGCCTGACTTTTTCATACCTTTAGGTTCAAAAGTCACCTCAGTCACTGGAGCCCATTAACACCTGGTATAACTCTCAGCCAGACTCTTAACTCACTCAATGTTTGTTTGACTTGCTCCTCAGCTGGCTTTTATGGCAAAAGTATCAACCTTTTCTTTTGTTCTTATTGTGCCCCTTCCAGCACCAGTTTGTTACCTACTCTATCAAAGCATTTTACATTAAACAGTCTACACAGGCAGCTGCATTGGCAGATGCCAAATTTGCCTGGGAGGGATTTGTCTTTCTGAGATTGCGCTTTTCATAGGAGGAAGCGGAGGACATTGCTTCTAAAGACCTTTAAGTTTGTGCTTTTATTAATAACATGGAGATTTCTTTAGTTTTGAAATGTACAACTTACTTTACCTTGTCTGAATCACTACTGAATATAATAGAGAAGGCAGATCCTTTTTTAAAAAAGAACTAAAGGCAAATTTGAACCCAAAAAAGTGGTAACAAGATGCAAATATATTAGTTTAGCCACAGCTGGGCCTTGATAACTAAATTGATGACAGTGTGTGCTTTGCCATGTCACCATATCCCTGGAATTCCTACCCACAATGTCACGGTAGTCCTTAAATAAGGGACTGTACACCTAACTAAGAAAATGACTCGGAGACAATTTTTCACATATCTACAGCCATGACGTTGTCAAAATCTGTTTCTTTTATCAAGTCAATAATCTTGCAAATAAAAGCAAGAGGCTGAAACACTAAACTCTATTATAATGACTTCACTCACAAGATTTCCACAAACTCAGCAAAGCTCCAACTAATTACCGCAGTCTTACAATGTGGAGATGAAGGCCGCTTAGAGGAAGATCTCTTTAGAAAGGCAGTATGGAAGGAAGGCAAGAGTTGAAAACCAGCCACGAAGCCAACATTTTGAGCTTAATTAAAACAAGAAACTTTTCTCTAAAAAAAAAAAAACCCTACTATTGAGACATTGAGAAGTAGTTGGGGGAATATTTCCAACTCCAGGTCGATTTAATGACAGTTGAAATCTTATAGGTACTTGAATAAATGACACAAATGTGATTGAATATTTACTATTCCTGCTGAATCTTTACTCTTCTCTATATCTCCTTGGCATCACTCTTTCTGGTGTTGCAACCCCATCAGTACCTTTGTGCCGTCTCCATTCACAAATGTAAGCAGTGGAGTTTTGTGTTGTAATGAACCTGGGCTTTTCTGAGTTTAAAAGCTGATTGGGGGAATTCACTGCAGGAAAAGGTCCAGGCAAATCCTCTTCACATTTGTACACCATCTGGGGTCCTGTCACATGCGGTTTTGAGCATAAGGTGGTAAATGCCAAAGGGCCTTTGTCCCATTAGACTTCAATTTACATGTCCTTGTTCTCTAAGTGTCTCTGGGCAGCACTGCTTCCAAGAAAAATAACTGGAGGTCTCCAGCCTTTCTTTCAGGCACATTCAGCCCATCCTCTGTCCCCGACTTTGCGCTCTCATTGAAGGGTAACTGAGGAGTGCACTAGCTCTCTTTTGCAGCATTGCACCCGGATCATGAGCATCCCCAAAACTCGGTGACCTATTCCAACTGGCTCATGACCAAACCTTCTCCTTTTCTCTCAGAAACAAATCCAACAGCAGCAGTTCAGGGTAAAAAATTGTCACACTGTAAAATTGAAGTCCTTACATGGTTTGCATTACCTGGAGCCTGATGGTTAATCTGTGCAGCAGCCTCTTGTGAACTGCACAGTCTCTGCTCTGACATCAGTGGGTCTGGGACTTCTCATTTCAAAACTACAGCTGTTGCTAAGATCTCATCAGGCAAAACCAGCCATCTTTGCTGCCCTTTTTCTGGAATTTGGAGGTGACATTTCTTGTGACTTTGCAGAATGGATTTGTCTGATGTGACTCTCTCATCTGCATGTGGGCTGAACCCCTACAATGCTTGTGCTACCTGTATGCTCTCTTGCTTTTCTTGGGTGATGACAGTAACTAGGATGCCAAGATAAACTTCTTTTTTCGCTGTTTGGTTTTATTGCAGAATATGTTCCTTAGCCTGAAGGCAGTTGCAAATTACTTTGTTTTCACCTTCTTCGGTACTCCCCGTAAACACAGACAATACCGTTCACATGTCTGTAAAACAGATCTGCAGTTAACTGAAAATTAGTAAAACCATCAGAATTAAAAACTGAAGGCACCTTCTGTGTCATAAGTGTTCCCAGAATCATAGAATTATGGAATGGTTTGGGTTGGAAGGGACATTAAAGATTGTCTAGTTCCAACCCCCCTGCCATGGGCAGGGACACCTTCCACTAGACCAGGTTACTCAAAGCCCCATCCAATCAACTAAGCTGCCAGCGCTGGCAGTGGCTGTTTGCAGACCCAGAGCAAGGTGTTGCTTTCAGTCTTTCCAGGCTTCTGGAGAGATTAAGCTTTCCTGGAGATGTTAAGTGCTTCTTCATGCTTTCCAGGCTGTTTCTCTAGATGGGTTTTTTGTTGGGTTTTGCCCCCCTCCCTAATTGCACAGCAGGTTCAGTGATCACTGGAGAGACTTGACCAAGATGAGCTGCCTGAAGTATTTCAGTTGTACCTGAGCATTATACAGAGAAGTGACCCACCACTACCAGGGCCAGGCGTGTTTAGCGCTTGCTCCGCAGCTGCTGGAGCCACTACTGTCACCAACACATTTTTTTTGCTACTGCAAAAATGCAGAAGGACTTGCAGGAAAGTTTCCTGCATCTTTACTTTAAAAATATGTTTGTTTTTTTTTAGTTTTTGTCTCTTTTTTTTCCCAGCAGGACAAACTTTTGCAGTATGTCACAGACAAAAACACTGCACCCTTTCCAGAGAAACTCCATTTGTTTCCATTTAAAGAAGGTGCTACTGCTCCTTTTTGTTCCATTTGCAGCCACAGCCCCCTTTCCTGTTAAAGCAGATGGATTCTGTGGTAGCACAGGAGCTTGAAGTGGCTGATGCCTACAAAAGTAGAACAGCCTCTCCTTTTGACATCTGATGGAGAGAAGAGATTAAAAAACCAGATCCATGGAGCATGTCTTATTTTAATGTATCTGTTTCCTGTAATGTTTCCTGTTCTTCCTTTATGTCGTGCTTTTTTAAGCCAGTTAATTCATTGTTCACAAGTGGGAAAGATTAGGTCATTGAGGAACTGCTGGTTTAGTTTAATTTCCTCCAGTTTCTGGATAGGAACAGAAGCCAATGTTTTATTAGTGACTTCTGAAATTTGAACTGGGCCCTTACTGCTGTCAGTCAGGTCCTGGCACAAGGGCTTGTCGTGGATGGAGTGACACATTTCACTCATAAGAGAGAAGCAGCAGTATGTTTATTGATATAAAACAATGATTTAACAAAGTTGATAGTATGTGCGACAGTTTAACAAGATTTGATGGCAAGGCACACTTGGTTATTTACTGCATAGAGGACAGGATCAGACAGAGCTGTCAGGGAGACCCTTCCATTGAGTCAAGGTTTCAGAAAGGACCCCCTTGCCTTCTAAACTCCTTCTCAGAGAAGAGTCTCGGTACGGCTGGATCCAATCCTAGTCCAAGACTTGGTCAACGGTTTATGTCTAAAGCACTATATGCGCACAATCAATCCTTTATATCACTTAGCTAAGAATTTCAAAGTTTAGCATACTATAAACCACTTACCGAGGATCTGTCGCAGCAAGGAATCTCTTAACCTCGAGGAGTAATCTTGAGCGGTGTCCCTACTCAAGGGGAGATCCTGGTGTGCAGCCAGCTGCCGTGCAGGAGAGCTCCAAAGGCTCTTGGGCTGTTCACTATTTATGGGGGTAAGATGATTGACTTACAGTCCGATTTGCATATTGACCATAGTACCAGTATTGTGGTGAGGTGGGCATATTGGTCAAGTCAGCCCTTGGTTATTGTGTTGTTATCTGTCTCCCTGAGACCACCTTTGAGCCCTGGGTGCCGCCATCACAACAAGACGCACCCATGGGTGGTTATCACTTGGGCAGGGTTCTGGGAGATAAGGTCAGGTTGGTGCCTGGGGAGGGGGGAGCACACTGTCACAGGGCTGCACAGAGATACCACAAAACAAGAATGTTGCAGATGCGGTATGTCCTGTAATCCAAGGCACCTGCATTTACAAAGAGACAAGAGGACACGTGGACTGTCTTGTTGCATTATCTAGCTATGAACTGACACAAAAGCATGTCAGGAATTTGGGATGATGACTAAGGGAGGAGAAAAGGTTTATAACATAAAGCATTTAAAATTTAGCAGGTTTTGTAATGAATTTTCCCCTAGCAGAATAGAAGACAGTTTCTGAAATTGCTTAGTTTCGTTCCAACTGCTCAGGTTTTGCAGAAATGGTACAAGTTTGTTGAGGCTACAGAGGAAATAATTACATGTCTTCCAGAAACGTCAGTAGCAATTAAAGTCTCTCTAAACCAAAGTTCCAGCAAAACATTTCTTATAGTTGTGACTTCACATGGAAGTAATATGGTAGGTAAGTTTTCAGTCGTTCCCTTTTAATTTAGAGATTCAGCACTAGGAATAGCTCTTGGCAACATTACTGTGCAGTAACTTCTAAAGCCCCACATCAAGAGTCTCTCATAGTATAATATCCATGTTTAATAAGAGGGTCATGGAGAGGAGGAACACCAGAACAGCAAAAGATGTCTAAATCTCCAAGGCTTTGTTAAACTGAAACTCAAAATTTTTTTAAAAAAGTCTCTTTCATGCAGTGCTTAGAAGTACCACCTTAGAACTTAAGTAATCTTGTTAAATACAAGAGTAGATGCAATTTAGAATCAGAGAGAAAATAGCAATAACGCCCTATAAATTCTATTAATTTGGCTGTTGAAAGCCTGGGTTTTTATCAGCGTAAAAAATTGTAAAAATCAGTGTATTCATACAAAACCATGCACATTGTCACAACCTGGGGTTTCATTCCTGTTTTGCAATTATAAAATGTTTTCCACCCATTAGATTGAGAACTTCATTTGTGCTACTGGAGATTTTACTGGTTATGGTTCATTGTGTCTCAGTAGCATGGAGCTCAACTCTGGCACTATGGGCTTCCCAGGCTGCTCTAATATAAAAGCAAAAGAAAAATGAGTCCATACAGTGGCAGACAATAATAAGAGAGAGCAAAATTTGGCAGATGTGACCATTGGAGAGATACAGACTCAAGAAAATGTTTACATGAAGGAAGCTTACAAATATACCTGCTTAATGAAATCCGTCAGCTTTCTTTTGTGAGCCAAAATCTATGCATTGAAGGAACTGAACATAAGCAACCTTTCCGGAATTCATTGTTGCCACAGTTAAGGAAGCAGAAGTAAATGCATTTGCATTTACAGAAGTTACCTGCACCGCCTGCCCTTGTAGGAAGTGACAGCAATACACTGTGAATTAATTCCCTTCTTCCACATAGGCAAGAGAATAACTGTGCCAGAAAACAAACAAACCAACCCAAGTCATACTGTGATTAACAAATTCTACACAGAAAGGATGTCTTCCTGTCTTCAGGGATTAGCGAATAAATATTCCTCTTGATGTTACCCTAATTGGTGGATAGGCTCATGTCTGGACTGGATGACCTACTTAACTCCGTGTCATTCACAATGATTTCCCTGAATTTGGAATATGCAAAACAATTTCTATTTTTTGTTTACATTTTGCTGATTATGGAATAAATAAAGTGTCCCCTTGCCTACATTTCATAAACTGGTGGTAATGAGATCTCTCAATTACCCTTTACTATATTATGTATTAAGAAGTGCCCGATGGGTTCGGAGTAGCAGTCTGCCTCTTAGAGGCGGCGCGTGACTGTCACTATCTGCAGCCCACCCTCCTCGTGCCCCTCCAGCATTTGGGACTATGTGTAAGAGATGTTAGAGGGTACACAGCCTTGCTTGTTCCCTTTAACACGTGTGCGTGGACCTGCAGACCCTGAATTAGACTACTCCCCTCTCCCCTTTGGACCTGCTGACAGCGTCTGCCTCCACAACATCCTGCAGCAACAAACCTCAGCTGCTCACCACCCACAGCCCAGAGAGGTGCTTTCATTTCTCTGTTTTAAACCAGTTTCCTACTACTTTCCTCGAGCACCCCCAGTGCCAGTACTTCACGTGATCTTGTTAACAGCCCGGTTCTGCATTCGCTTCATCTGCTGCCTTTGTGATTTTCTAAACCTCAGTCATATCCCCCGTCCGTCTCCTCCTCTACTCACAGAAGAGCTGCAGTCTCTTTAGTTGCTCCTTATGAAGCAACCCCTGCATCCCTTTGATCGCTGCAGTTTCCCTCCTCTGTACCTTCTCTAACACCACCATGTCCTTCTCGAAATGTGGCATTCCCAATACTTCCCTGATGATGCCCAGAGCCTTGTTGGCTTTTCTGGCTGCCGTTACACGTGTATTTTGAAAAACAATCACCAATGGCTCCAAGATCTCTTTCCTGAGTTGTATCTGCCTATCTTAAGTTGCAACGATATTTTATGTTCCTTTATCATATCTTCTCTTAATAGTCTTTCCAGTAATAACCATGGTCATTTGCAACTGCCTTCACATAGGCAGCAGCTCCAGCTCTCTGATCTCCTGTTGCTTTTCTCAAACCAACCGATTCTAGTTCACTTACATTCCTTTTGAAACAAAGTAATAAAGTCTGATTGGGCTACCCAAGGCAAAGGAGAGCAAGACGTGGCATTTCTGAAATATTTTTTATATTGCACTCTTGATTTTTCTTTGTATATTCTAACTTCCCAATCAGAAAATTTATTTGGTATAGAAACTATGTGTTGTTTGACATACAAAGTATGCCTTAAGGAGCTTCTTCATTTTACAGTTCAAAATTATTCCCAGTTTTTGAAGAAACTTCAGCATATCCAGAAACAATGCAGTATTGCATTTTTTGAGTGTTAACAAATTATGAATTTTTGTAGAGTTTGGAGTTTTTCACAAACTTTTCTAAAATATGGAACAGCATATTGTGCTCTCTCACTCATTTCCATTCCTTTTACAAACCAATCAAGACCTCAACCAAGTCTATCAGGACCAGCTGCAAACATGTCCATGTATTTCTACCTTGTTCTTTATCTGTAAAAGTGTTTTTGTACATGCTAGGGCTTCTTGCAGACACTATCCCACTTATCACAGCACTTATCCTTTCAAACACTCAGGTGCTGGAACAAGTGCGTGAAGGCTAAGAGTAGGTTTCAATAAATATTGCCTCAAAGAAGCTCCTGCCTGGCCCAGCTACACCGTGTATATCAAGAGAGAGTAGGAATATGCGAAAGTGATTAAAAAAAAACAGAATGGAAGCATGGAAGAATGCAACAAAGAATGCAAAAAAGAACGGAAGAATGCAACGATTTTTTATCTAAACACGTAAACATTTTTAATGGCTAGGGACCCACAGCCGTTTTTGGAAGATGGGAGTAAAAAGGGGTTCCAAAAGCACGCAGAATATTGCCAGGAGAAAGACAGATAGAAGAATTCATTTGAGCCTTAGAAATCACGGTCTGCAGTGAACTTTAATTATTGTTTTCCAAGGAAGGTTGAAAGCAATAAAAGCACTGATAAAAGATAACCTGAAAAGAAAATCAAAGGTGTCAGGGTTTTTTGTTCTTCTGTAAAGCTTTGCAATTTCTTATCATATATATAGTATATCACATATTTGTGTACAATATATTGCATATTACATATTTGCATAAATATAACTAGCATATATATTTTCTTGTTATATATTCATAATATGCATTTCATAAAATATTAAAAATATATGCAAAGTTTTCCTTTAGATTACAGCATTGAAAGAGGTACCAAGCAAGAGAGATTTATGAGAAGGGCATTTCAATCCAGTTCACAGATGAAGAGACCAAAAGCCGTTTTAGTCAAGAGGATCAGGTTTATGTCCCACATGTCAAATTTAGCCAAATACAGTCCTGAAGATATCTGGGACTATGGTTGAACTTCATACTCTTGCAGGGTCCCTGACACCCCTTTCTTGCTAATACTGAAACAGCATCCAGAATATCAACATAACCTTCTACTTTGAGTAGTCTTATAAACCCTTTTGAGGAAAAACCTTTCTCTACGAGTCTTTCCACATCACAAGATTTTTCCCCAAACTTGACTTCCACTCATCAGCTACTCTTTTGCATGAAGAAGGAGTCTCTGAGTGGAGGCAATAATGATAGCCTTGCTTTCCATAAACAACAACTCAAAAAAAAAAGAAAACAAACCACCTCTAAAATGAGTTGCCAGCTGGATTTTTGTTTTGATCTGGGGCTGCTCTTTGATTAGCAGTTGGTCTTCCTTCCCCAGCTTGCCTGTGGCACCTTTAAACATCTGTTGCATTAAAGGGGTCACATCATGGAGCATACTGGGGATTGGCCTTAAGACCCACTACCTCTTAAAGAAGAAAGACTGCCTGCCCTATTACAGGGACCAAAGGTGTTTTCATTAATATTTTAGATGATTTTACGAAGCATTCTTTTTTTAATCAGTATTCTGGGGAAGAAGAAAAGCACAATCTGTATTTGAGACAAGTATAGGCCTCCTAGCCATGGACTAAACAGCTGCACAAATCAATGCTCTTGGCAGCTATGTGTACGCTGTGAATGCGTGTAACTACATCTCCCATCCACTTCCAAGGAAGTTGTTTGTCTAGACTTTCATTCAGTGCCGTGAAAAAGCAAGGCAAATGGCACTGCTGTGGCTCGGTGCTCTTCATGAAGAGACATTTATCATGTCTTCATTCTTAGCGAATAAACCGAGGCATTGCATATGATGTTTGTTGAGACTGCAACAGCTTCTATACCATTAGATGCTTTCTAATTGCTCGTCTAGGCTAGCTACTGGGCTGTGCGCCTTCCCTCGTCTGTCTGGCGACTGACTGGCTTCGAGGGAAGGCCTGCAATTTGTAAGACCTGGGACTACCACTCCACGTTCCCCTGTCAACCTGAGTAGCTGAGTGACTCTGGTAGGCAGGCTCATTTGGATGCCCCCTATGGGGAAGGCAGTTGCAGGCACGGGTGTAAGCATTTCAGGAGGCAGAGCCCAGCCCCAGCTGCGATGGATGCCTCAGAGCATGAAATGCGTTGCTGTCTCTTGAGATGCTTCTCTGCTGTAGATTTGGACATATGGAGCAACAGATTGGTGGACAAGGAAACTGGTTAAGTTAGTCTGTAAGTTTACTGACATTGAGTCTAACCAGTCTTCCTGAATGTTGATTAACATATTTGCAGTTGAAAGGGTACAGTTTCAGGTCTACTTTTAAGTGAAGTGTCATTGTCTTGTGATCTCTGGACAGATTGTTATATGGGAATGTTTTTGCAGACTGCTAGGAAGCTAATGTCATTACTGCTAAGCATTCTGTCTTGGTGATGTTTAGCATATTCTCTCTTTAAAGTGCTCTGTGGTTGTAGGCCTGCTCGTTAGAAAGATGTCCCCTCTCTGTGCTCCTGCGAAAAACAAATGAATAAAAAATAAAAAATGGCTTTCAGCAGTGCAAATAATATTTAGCCCTGTAATGCTATGAAGGAGGTCAAAGCCAAGAACAAGATTTGGCAATGTAGACTCCAGGACACCGAGATGTGACTAATATGGCTCTCAAGTGTGTCCCCTTTTGCTTGTTAATGTTTGAGTTATGCCTACGCTATTCTTCATAGTAAATTTTAGGACCATGTATCAAGCAGTAAACATCCAGCTGTTAATCGTGTCAAATGTACAATTAAACCAGATGAGTAACATCAAACTCTTTCTAAATAACCTCAGTTTTGCAAGAAAATACCTATCTTTTACCACTAATGCAAAGTAGAAATGAACAGAGTACAGACACTCATTAATAAAAAAAACCAGGCCCATCTCTCAGGATTCCTTTTATATCAATTTTTTTTCACCTGCGATATTGTCTTCCATATCTTCTTGTAGCATGATCATCTTGTTTGGAAATTGAAATTCAAAACTATAAGCATATACTGCTTTATAGCTACCACAACCAAGCAAATAACCTGGCTAGGGAGAAAGGGAAATTAGACATGATCTAAAAAAGTGTTGTCATGTACTGTCTCATGTGCATATGCATCTGTGCCGAGGAGCCACAAGAAGTTACGTACTGCTGTAAATCTGAAGGTTATTCCCCTTATGCCCAGGTGGCAGAGTCCTGTGCATTTGCAGAGGAGGACCTGTCTCTGTCTCCCACTGCTGCTGTGAAGTGGCTCTTACATGCAGCAGCAGCAGGCATGAAGCTGCGCGTGTTTATACACTCACGACTCTAACATCACGCTGGGCTGGTGAACACCAAATGATGCATGGACCTTTTCTGATTAGAGTGATTTACTAGGAGCTGTGTACAAATAGTGCATGCAAAATGTAGATTGAAAGGAGTGAGGGAAAAAGCAAAGAAATGTTTTTATATATTTATGCATTTACGTAGTTACGTATTTATGTAATTTGGTGCGTTTGCTGTCATGCAAGAGGGACAAGGGTACACTGTGCACATGTACTATAGTAGGCAGAATACAAATGGCCTAGTAGGTTTATAAAGCCAACCTATAATAGTGATTTTCTTTCATCTCGAATCATGAGTCCTGACTCTTTAAAGTTCAAGGATCACTGAAAAATTAAAAGCTGCTATTCAAATATAGTACATTGGAAAACAGAGACCAGTGCAGGGTCACATTTTTTCCCCAACATGAATGGGTATTTGAAGTTGTTATGAAATGTATTTGCAGATGCAGAAGAGCGTAACTGCAGGGTGTTTGGAAACAATCTAAGTCTTCAAAATAATGATCAAAGGAATGAAATAAAAAAATACCTGAAGAGCATCCAGAGATATGGAAATCGTTGTTATGTGGCTGATTCCACTAGTACGCATGAAGTAACCTGCCCAGGTCCTGGATGGATCTCCTGAGAGGTGGTAAGCAGGAGGATTTCCCTCTGAACAAACGGAGACTCGAACATCTGAAGATTTGATTCTCTGAATACAGCCTACAAGTAGCTGACAGAGACCAGCTTAAACTGTACAGGACAGGAAAGAAGTGCTTGGAGTCAGGAATTCTCCATTGATCCATAAAGCAGAGAGAACATGGATGGCATAATATCCAGGCAGCAACCAGAATATCTATTTTCTTAATGATGAGAAACTATCTATATAAGCTACTGTTGGAATAATGTGTTTCAAATCTGAAACTGCCTGATTAGATTATGAATAGGCATACCATTTGGTTATTTTTATATATGCTTTTTAAAAATGAAGGAGTCAGGCTTGGAAAGATTATGCTGCACTTTCAGTAGTTTACCTTTTGGTAGACATTACAGAAAATAATTTGCAGAGTCCACAGAGACTGCATATTACACAGTGCATAAAACTAGGAAATGGATACCATTTAAAACAATGAAGGAAAGTGTAGACAGCTGATCTGAAAATAACAGGAACTTATTTTGCTTTTACACTACCTATTCCAAATTGCAGACGGGGGAAGAAACAAAGTGAAAATGTTGAGGAATTAGATAGCTGAGTGATGTGTGAGATGAGAAAGAATAAATGCCCTTATAAAATTAAAATCTCAGTATTATTTTTAAGCCTCTGGTGTGCTAACGTACATTTGTGTGAAGAGTAGAGAAGAGAGTGGTTCACTGGCAGGACTACTCATATTGGTTTTCTTATGTTTATGTTTGCATTTAAAAAACTATAGGCAGTTGTGCACAAAATGCATTCACAGGAAGGGTGTTATTACAGCTGCAAGGTCATGCCAGACTAAGTCAGCAAGAGCCAGGCTGCCCTGTCAGCTTAGCTTGTACCACTGCGTCTATGGGTTTAGCTACATGCGCAACTGCCTGGGAAGCCAATTTTCTACTATGTGGGAAATCACATCATTTTACAAAAAAATTAGTCTTCTGCACTGGATAGAAAACAACAACAAAAGTTGGTCTGCCTGGAATACGGAGGGAGGTTACACTTATTTGATCAGAATGAAGGGAGCACTCTGCACTCTACATAGCTTTATGTTTTCTCTATCTGCATCTTTATAACTATACTCTGGGTTGCGACACCCTGCGTGGAAAGCGTTGTTTATGGCGCCTGTGATGGACAGAGACAAGAAGAATTAAAAAGAGGGGGGAAAAGGACAGAAGAAACTTTACACAGCAGCAGCTGAGCTAGGTTGAAACTCAGTAGCTCCTCCATTCTTTAGAAAGTGGGACTGTCAGTAACACCTTGCTGCCAACATTGGGCAATGGTAAAAAGCCCAAATGAAGACCTAGAGCTCTGTAGCGAATAGTGCTTTTACTGCTCGCATTAACAATCAGAGCATGTAGCTGAACTCCTTCCCTTTCCAGAGACGAGGCAATAAATGAAATTTCAAGGGTCTGATGAGCAAAAATTCCAAGGTCACTCAACCCGAGCAGGATAAATGATAAAAAGCTGTGCTATAAATAGCAATTCTGTGACCTGTTGTTGCAATTCTGGGTGAGGTAACAGTGATGAATTTTCAAGTATTCACCATTAAGAATATTCTGCACCATGTTGAATTTCAGTCTGTAGAGGTTGCAGCTCTTTTTCTTCCTCAGATACAGGGGTAAGACACATCCCATCAAACTGCAGCCATTTATGAGGCATCTAACTTAAGCTAGTTATTTAGGCTTCCTCCGTAATAAAGAGGGATTAATCTTAGTATCGGATGAATTGACTTCTGGAGGTGCCTATTTTCCTTTCTGTTAACTATAAAGGGAACTTACATGACCATCTTTAAACCAAGGATCTGTCTTGTAGGATGATAAAGCATAAAATCCATGACTATGTTTAGTGATACCCAGTGTCAGTATAGTCACTAGTCATGACCTTCCATCTCACCCTACAGGGTTAATATAATAAAGGACAATACTTGTGCTAAATATAAACATTTTAAAACACAAATGTTGCTGAATTCACATGGGAAGAAAAGGACAAGATGATGGCAAACACCTAGCAAACAAGAAGGCATTCAGGCGAGCTTGGAAAGCATCACTGAGTGTAGGAAGCCATGTGAGCTGGTTCTCCTTTCCTCCATCAGGAAGGATCAAGAGGTTATGTTTGTGTGGGTCATCCTTTGTAGTGTTAACTACAAACACAAGTGACACAACAGGCAACCCTTGATGTCTAGCAGTCTCCAAGACTTTAAAATGTCTTAAAAAGAAAGGTAAAATGCTAGTATAGTCTGATGATTCCAGGAGCTGAGGCTTTAAAAATAAGACTTTTGAGGGGGGAAAAAAGGCAAGAAAAAACCACAACAACATGACAGATGACAGCCTTAACTGCTGCCTCTCATTAATCTCTGGAATGTCAAGGCCTAGCCCTTCTGTCATGATAATATACATCAATGTAATTCCACTGTAGTCATGTTCACCTTTCTTCAAGAAAAATTAGGGTACAGTTTACATTATCAGGAGTATGGGCTGCCTTCTTCTATTATTACAAGTTTTGCATCTCAGCAATCACAATAAATTCAGCGTAAATGTTCCTAACTTTTTACAGTACAGGCAAGAAGAAACTGATAAACATTCTTTGCCAGTCAGAAACTATTTAAGTAAGGCATATTCTCTGCTGCATTCTCAGTGATACTGTATGAACATCAACTTGCATTGTTTAATATCAATTTACTGCTAAACAAAGCCTCTTCTGACTTCAGTGTGACTCATGAATAGCAAATTAATCAAATTTGGAGCTGTTTGTTTGGTCTTTAAAATGATTTAATCAGATATATCTCATTTAGAAAGTAATTTAATAACAGAGGTAAAGTAACAGTTAACACTGAAAGAGACATGTTTCAGTGTGAAGCAGCTTGTTTAGATCAATTGGCTTACGAAGCCAACACACAGTATATAAAAATGCAGACCTATCACCCTGCTCTTTTTGGATCAATAGCTTTAACAAGTTCCTAATAACACTTTCCAAAAATGCATATTCTAAAAAAAGCATTCAGACAGAAATTTCTTATAATTTTGATCTGTGAAAATAAATGTTTGGATTCAATATACAATTTTAATACACAATGTATCAAAAGGTCAGTATGGGTCAGATTAATACTAATTTACAACATCTGAATCACTAACGTCACTGGAGCCACTCCTGTTCATTCCTGTGATGGATGTATCCCTGGACATGTGAATGCATTTTAAAATAGCAAAAGTGCAACATGAAAATCGTTCCCTGTGGAGAAAAGACTTGAAAAGCAAAGTCATGAGTAGCAACTTGTCAGTGCCCTAACTCCATAAGGAAAGGATTGCACTTGTTTAAGGAGCAGGACAAAGATGTCCTGCCACTACTGTAACGTTGTCACAGGAGGAGAACAGAGACAGATGCTAAGAAGATTTGTGTTTCCCAACAAGCGTTGTCATCACCTTCTAAAATGTATGCTTTAAAAGTGCACTACAATTAGTACAGGAAAGGTGAAAATAATGAAGAAAAGCCATCACTGAAATGATTCATGCTGCTATATAAAAACCTTCATGTTTCAGCAGACACAAAAAAAGGACTCAGTTGGGATACAATGTAACCTTTTTTTTCCCAGGTTATAATTTTTATTAGATAATTTAGGGTTTGTGTTTATCACTCTTCAGCTGAGACATGTAAACTCCTGTTTGGGTACCCAAACAGGAATTCTATGAGTCGTCAATAAGGCATACATTAAAGACTTTACTAAAATCTGTAGTGGATCTCTTCTTGATATAAGGTGATGTTTACATGAGGAATCATCACCGTCTCAGCTCTCCCATATTCCCTACCCACCGCTCCTCTGCTAACCTCACCCTCCCTGGCCTCCCACCACATGTTCAGCATCATATGCTCCTCACCCTGCCACAAAATGCCCCCAGCTCTGCAAACTCTCTCACACATCTCATTAATATTGCCCTTCTTCCCTCAGATCCACGGCTGGCCTTTGTTTTGCCGGACCCTTAGATGAAACGAAACACAAACCAGGATGCTTCCCTGCTAAAGATGTGCTTTTTAGGTGGTGGTTTTATAAATGCAGAAGGCCAAGCGGCACTAGCATCATGTATAGCTGACAGGGTACTGGCTCTTGGCTCCATCTGTATTTACAGAGACATAAAGAGGACTGCAGTAGGTCAAGCCAAGTGTCTGTCTAGTCCAGGATCCTGAGTTCAGCAGCAGCCAACAGCAAATATACATGGAAGAGTCTATAAAGTAAGGTAATGTACAAGGGCAATATTTTCTTAAAGTTCTCTCCTAGCTGTAGCCCTGTAAATATGATCTTTGACATTAAAAAGTAAAAGGTCACAGGCTTTAGCCATGGCAGTAATTGCCTGGTGGCCATGTGGCTGTGGCCTCCCTGCACTAGCTTTGCTCTGGGAGCACCTGGGGCAGGGGGCTGGCACCCCTACATAGTCACTGCCGGACAAACAGCCCCTCCAGAGTAACAGGGCCGGGGGAGGGCAGCCTGCGGCTCCCAAACTTTGCCCGGGAAGCAGGGAGGAGGAGGGAGGCTGTGGTAAGACATTACTCAAAAAATATCCCCGAAGAGACCCAAAGCTGAAGAGAGAGGGACCCTCACCATGAACCTCCCCCAGCAAAGACCTCAGGACATTGGTAACTTGTTGCAACCTCACTTCATTTTTCATGAAGGAGACTCAGGTCCTTGACCTTAGCACCTAAAAGGAAGGTCCCTCAGAGCATCAGAGAAAAGGAAGAGCTATCGATAAATCTTCTTGTAAAACAATTGTAACTGTATTAATAATGAGGTTTCTCTATATTAATTTTGGACTCAGAGTACATATTATTGTAAAGGCACTAGTAATTTGGACTATTAGACTGTTAAAACATTAATAGGGCTGATGCTAAACAGTGTTCCCTTTTGCCAATAACAAGGTTTTGAGTGTAAATACATTCTGAGTGCAAACAGCTTCCAGCAAATCGCCATCCCTCTAGGGACTTCTCAAACCAGAACTGGTGTCTCTATAGTTAGTAGCTGTGAATGGGCTGTTTCTGCCATGATTTTGTCCAGTCAGTTTTTAAACCCAGACGGATTACCCCTCTTGCAAGGTTGGACATACATCATATGTTATCTCACAGGAATCAGTGAGCTGAACAAGGGCTTTGGGGCACATGCGTTGTGTAAACCTGCTCTGCTTTACGGAATCACAGAATTGTTAGAGTTGGAAGGGACCTCTAGAGATCATCTAGTCCAACTCCCCTGCTGACGCAGGAATGCCTAGAGCACATTACTCAGGACTGCATCCAGGTGGGTCTTGAAAATCTCCAGAGAAGGGGACTCCACAACCTCCCTGGGCAGCCTGTTCCAGTGCTCGGTCACCCTCACCATAAAGAAGTTTTTTCTTGTGTTTGAATGGAACTTCCTATGTTCCAACTTGTGCCCGTTGCCGCTCGTCCTGTCACTGGGAACCACTGAAAAGAGTCTGCCTCCATCCTCCTCCAACCCACCCTTTAGATACTTACAAGCAAGAATAAGGTCTCCCCTCAGCCTTCTCTTCTCCAGGCTAAAGAGTCCCAGCTCTCTCAGCCTTTCCTCATAAGGGAGGTGCTCCAATCCCCCAATCATCTTTGTTGCCCTACGCTGGACTCTCTCCGGTAGTTCCTTGTCTCGCTTGAGCTGGGGAGCCCAGAACTGGACACAGTATTCCAGTTGTGGCCTCACCAGTGCCGAGTAGAGGGAAAGAATGACCTCCCTCAACCTACTGGCCACACTCTTCCCTATGCAGCCCAGGATTCCATTACAGAAAAATGGAAATTCCCATATTCTCATTAAGCTTTGCAGAAACTTCTCCATAATTGTGAAGACATGTAAGAATATATGACTGTGCATATCATTACAGTATCCACACCAATATCTTTCTAGTGACCAAAAAGCTTTGTCTATGCTGTTCTCCAGCTGCGTGGAATGGTTGACCTTGTTTTTATAATGTGCCTGCTACTGGTAGCTGAAGTGCACTCAGTTAAGCTCCTAGTAGGCAGCACATCACTGCGATATGCAGAAGCGAAGAGGTGGGCTTTGAACAGAATCTGGAATTCCTAAAGGAGGAAAAAATATTTGAGATGTCTGGCCTTGGTGGTCACTCTTGGTTTATGGAAACCACAGAACAGCACAACAAAAATCTGTCAGATCAGCTAAACCCAAGAAACAAACCAGCTCAGGACTCACTGGGGACTCTTTCCTGCTTTTGTAGGCTGCAAGCCATAGCTTTACATCCACAGGTTTGTTTGCTGAGGATATTGTTTCTTCTCCCTTATAAATCAGTCAGGCATGACTCTGTTGTTAGAATATCCAAACATGAATTGTGACTTCAGTAATTTGCCACTGAGTTGTGCCTCTGCCCTGGGCAATAAGTATACACTCTCAAAGGCAGTGAATGAAATGAAGCTGTCACCAAAACTTGTCTGCCATTCTTTATGAAACAATCTGTGGGAGTTTCTCTGCCTGTGTGGCAAGCAGCAGGGGCAGAGACCCAGGACAGTTCATCAAAAGCATTATGAAGGTGTCTATTTTCCCTGGGAGGCTGAAGAATATGATTTTCTGAAAACTCCACTCTATTCATTATTGGGAAAAAACCCTACCAGTTTTAACAGTTATTGGAAGATAGCTATGTTGTGGTAGTACTGAGCTAGACCTTAGGAGAATAGCATTTATCCAGTAGGTCATCTTTCCCCGTTCTAAGCAATCTTCGGTGAATAAGGGCGTATGTCCCTATCTCAGTTTTCCACCATATATACTCCCTTTCTTCCATTCTTTGTCTGCCTTAGGCTGCCCATTCAGTACGTCAATGACTTGCTCTTACTATGGGTAGCAACAGACAGAGTAGTGAAAGATTTTCGCACTGCTAAATGTTGTGATGATACAAAAACCACCAGTGTTTAGCCAATCTTGTTCAATATAACAACAATTATAAGAAGGCCTATATTAATTTTCTGTTTGGAGAAGGCAGAAATGTTATTGTATACACATTTATTTCAGGAAAACACCCTTATTTTTCACATCCTGCACCTAAAGTGCTTAGAGTAGAAGGCAAAATTGAAAAGTGTTGGAATAATCCTAATGAGGAAAAATGTAATACAGTTCTTCTGGGAAATTAATATTGTGCTTATAGCCCATGTGGATAAATGATCTAGAACGGCTTTGTGACTGCTGATGGTACAAACACTCTCATTTGTGCTACAGGTTGGAGAGCAGATCAAAGAATCATAGTCATGTTGCTGGGAAGGGACCTTGTTGAAAGGCCAACATGCCACTCACAGCAAAAGTATCACCAACACAATATCAGGTCAGCCATGGCTTTGCCAGGCTGGTTCTTGAAAATCTTCAAGGCTTCCCACGTTCCCAAGTAAGCTGCTCCTGTGCTGCACTGACCTCTTAGTGAAGAAGTTTTTCCTCAAGTCCATCTGAACCTCCCAAGACACAACTGGTGTCCTTTGCAGCTCTCTGTATCATCTGCAATTGCTATGCACAATTTGGCTCCCCCGACTTTGTGACTCTCCCTGAAGTAGCTGTGGGCAGCTATTACATGGCCCTTTATTTTCTTCTCCTCCAGACTACACGAGCCCAACTCCCTCTAACTGTAGGCCCCTGACCATCCTGGACAGTGAAAGCATGTCAGCACCACAACTTTATCTGATTTTCCTAAACCAATGAAAAGACCTGCTAGTGAAACCTAGGTGAGAAAAACAAACAAACAAACAAACTCAGCCAACCAGAAAACAACTTGAGTGAGTTTTTTAAGCTTTTGTGGAATAATCTCTCTCACACAAAATCAGAGGGACTTTTTTTTCATATGAAAGCTACATTATGTTGAACTTTAATTTTTTGAGCAAAGTGCAAAACCAAGCGGCTTCACAGTACTGTCTCCTGTAATAACTGAAATGGCAGTTTGCATTTTAATGGATTTAGTAGTATTGAAATAGTGCATCATTTGCTATTTGCATATCAAGTGCAACAAGCAAATCTCTGCCTAGCAGAGCAGTATGACTATGCGTTAGACAGGATTCAGCATCTACATAATATGTATCAAAAGACATATTTGCGTGCAGGGACCCAACCACATAATGTAGGTTAAAAAAATCCAAAAGAACGGTGGGATAACAGGTTCAAATATATACAGAAATGATTGAGTCAATTCCAACATTGGTTTAGTGATCTGAAGCCATGCTGATATACCTTAACAATACACCTCCTTCCATCTGCAACAGACACTGCTTCTATTCCTGCTCAGCACAAACACGTCTTCACGTCCTTCACGTACTTTAGGCTGGACTCTGTGGCAAACCTGATCACAATATCTGCTGTTTCTGCAGTATTTTCCGTTTTTTCACAAGACATCTGCAGTAATTGATAGTATACCTCAGCTGTAAAACTATTTTCTTTGGTGTGTTTTAGATTTGCTGTCTTGCAGCTCCACATGTGTTACCTTTGCAAATTTTCACAGGTCGTCCTTTGAACTGTGTCTGTCAGTGGTTTTATTCTAAGAGGTTCTCATTGCACAGCGTCTACTCCGTTTCCAGAGAGGCACACGATGATAAGTTCCCTGGAAAAAGTTGTGTTCTGTTCTTTTGACTGTCTTATCTTTGTCTGGGGTGGCCAAAGGAGTTCAATTAGAGACACCATTTGGTTTACATCTTTAATGGCATGGGGGCAACATGATGTTTTCCATCCCTAAAGAGGGGAATGTAAAGTACTAGCTGTCCTACTGCTCCAAGGCACTGCATAAGCAATGCATACCTTCATGCTTCAGAAAGCTCTTTGTCACTGCCTGCAAGTATATAATTTCAAACACCCTGATCCAGGCACGGGAACCGCAGGCCCCGCAGGTACTGCAGGGATGGTCAAGCTAGCCTGAGGGCGCATCCTTGTCACCAACTTGTAGTATAGCCAGGAGAAATGAAGGAGTGGGGTCCTTGGTAGCTGTCTACCCAGGAAAGCCTCTGGCAGTTCTGCACCGCCAACGCAAATGACAGGGCACAGCATGCGAGGTCACTGTATCCATCCCCTGCTTTTCTCTTCATATTGACACGTAGAAGTGTTGTGTGCTCTTGTCCAGTACCAATCCTGCAGCGCTGCACAGTTTCCCATCTTTAAATAGCTAATTATGCAGGGTAGCTCACTTTAGCCACCCTTGCAAGAATATTGCGCCTGCTGTACTGTTATTTCGTATTTATTCCTTCATGAACATTATTCTATATAAAAATCTGTCTGACGAAATGAAAAGTAGTGTGTTGGGGGATTTCAAAAGCCGCTCTTCCTAGCTATGTGCAATGAGCCTTGAGTAGTTTGGTCTTCTCCAGTCATGAAACATGGTTCTCCATTTCTGGGAAGGGGACAAAGCATAGCTTTCTTTTTAAGGATTGCTGAATCTGTAAAAAGTAAACACAAACCATCACTAAGGCAAAAAGAAAAAAGAAAAGCTAGTGTTAGATAGTCTTCCTGTTAATGAAGACCCTGTTGAAACCAAGATACATTTTGTTCTCTTTGGAGGCTCTCCAATTTCCAGTACGGAGGAAATACCCTGGGACATCTGAAAAATGCTTTCCAGTGCTTTCATCTTTTTTGAAAATTTCTACTGAAAAAGTGGAGGAAGACTGCGAGCTGAGATTTCATAATCCCTGTGTGAGGAAATCTTCCTGAAGCAGTGCATTTTTGCTAGCAGGGAAAAGAAAGGGAAGAGAACCTGTTAAGTGAGGTGAAAGCAGGGGGGTAGATTTATATTGTAAGACTTCTGAATTTTGTTTTCAGATGCAGAACTTTATCTGCCGTTCAAAACAAGAAAATAATTTCCTCTGGTCTCAGTGAAATCCAGAAACGATGGCAACCTGCTGCCTGCTGCTGCTTTACTTCAATGGCAGCTTCTAACAGCAAGTCCCTTTCAGGAAAGCTCTTTTATCTCTGAGGTGAGGAGGAAATAAGCTCATTAGCACATTTTCTTTGTATACTAGGGATGCTCTTCTGTGTCAGTCCAGGATGTGGGGAGAGGCACTGTATGGTTGCTGGGACCTCAGGGTTGTCCAGTTTAATTTTTCCTTCCCTTGTGATTAGGAAATAGTCTTAAAAGTGAGGATATAACAGGCCAAAAAGGGCAGAATGACAGAATTAGGGCTTTGTGTTCAGTCTCTGAGAGCTTTATTGCACACAAGATTTGGAGACTATTTGTTTGGTATTAGTTTGACCTTTTTACCTTGCTTTGCTTGTATTCTTGACTTTCTCTTCAGCCTGACAGATCTTAATGTCCATTACCAGGCTTTTTTTCTCTCAGTTTTGCTACCAAGCTAAACAACCTGCACTGAAAAAGTATACTGATGTTAATAATAATCCGGCTTGAAATCATTCCCTAAAGGAAAAATAGGCATGAGGAACAGGGCTTCATGAAAACTGGAGGCTTCTGTATTTTTGCCATATAATTTTTTTCCTAAGATGGCGAAAAACATTGGCTTACAGTAACATCCCTTCACCCCCCAATAACCTTAGCAGGTCTAGGCTTGTGACTTCTTTACATTGGTGTCACAGTCATCTTACCCCTTTCCTGGGCAATAAAGCACCAGAGTGCCCAGTTCCTTTTCTCACAGAAGGATTTGCTGGGGGCTCTTTCTAACTCCATGAAGTTCCTCTAGTCTGGCTGTAATTGAACGAATTATTGGCTACGGGAAAATTATTGAAGCTCATCATGACAACATTGTTCATCACATTAAACAGTGTTGCTGAGGGAGGAGAAAGTTTTACTTCCAAGACAATGCACCTGCAGAGAACTAGCTGATAAATGAATAACAGACATGTGGCTGAAAACATTAATGGGGAAACATATTTTTAAGAAGAACTTGGGGTTTTTTGCAACAAACTCTAAATGCCTCCTCTCTGTGATCTTAACTGTTAAATATTTGGCAGTCCAAAGATGCAACACTACACTTTGTGCCACGGGAAGCAAATTGCTCAGACATTTTTTCCTCTTGCATGCTGTTTGATGGTTCTCCTCCCTGTCATTTTGCCACTGACACTAGCATTGCACAAATAAATCATCATGGCTGGTGATTCTTTTCCACTCCCACAGAAAAAGTGGGAGCATGTAACTAAGTGTCCAATAGGGGCAACCATCTCCCTGCTATTTATGCATCCTTGTTTCAAGTGTTCTTAACTAAACTCTGCAAGTTTATGATGATTATTTTGTATTTATACTCCAGTAGCAGTAACAGCAGCATGTTACTGCCAGACCCTCAGAAGTATTATTTGGATGTTTAACTCCTCAGCCTTGGTTGTTGTGCAGTGCCTGAAGTGAGAGGAGAAGGCTGTGTGCAGATGGAAGAGGCAGTCAAGCATCAAACTAGACTGTTTCCTTTAGGACCCTTGATTCCCACGTTGCAGCTTTTGGAAAGTATGGGGTGAGTAAAGAAGGAGCCTGCAGGAATAAAAAGAAGGGATGAGCCAGTGGAATGGTGCCATGGAGAAATGTACTTTATCCCCAAACCTCCTGCTAGAGAATTCCTATGTGATGCTCATTATTAAATTTTCCAGAGTAATTAGTTCCTTGGTGTCCGAAACCAAGCACAGAAAGGGCTGGGTTTGCCGAAGTGTTGATCTCTGAGAACAGTGATTGAGAAATCATGGGGCTGTGCAATGAACTGCTGTGAGAAAACAAGGAAGAAGAAAGTGATGAAACTCTCCACCAGTCAGTTTCATGGTCATTCCTGAATGCAGAAGAATGCAGAGGACTTTGTGGAAGTGTCTGGAAAGCAGCATGGTCTGGAAATGTCTGGGAGGCAATAAATCTTTCTGACCAGCTTTCTGTGGCTATACTCCAGACATCTAAAGGGATCCAAATTGGATTGGATCTTCTGTTCCAGGTCCTCTCTTTCTCACCTCCATCCTCACCTTCTTATCTTCTGGATGCATCCTTACTTTCCCCTCACCACCTTAATGTATTCCCCATTGCTTCCTCCCACCTACTGCCTCCCACTTCTCTTTAATCTCTCTTCTGTGATGTTATTTACACTGTACTCCATACCATTCCTCTCTACACATCACAACTTGTATTATTTCCTCCATTTCTTTCATTCCCTTGCATCGGTAGAGTAGCGTCAAATTCAGTAATTGTCCGGAAAGTTTTGATCGTTCTCTGAGTCCCCATTATGTGCAGTCCCCTTGCTGAGATAAATCAACCTCAGTTGACTTAAATTTTCTTCTTTCTGTGGGAACATGTAGTATGCCTGATATCCAGATGTCTAACCTGAATCTTTCCTCCTGAGTTTAAACCTATTACTTTATCCCCTGCCTATTACAGACATAGATAAGAGCTTATTCACTTGCTTTTAGCAGCAACATCTTTACACATCCGAAGACTGTTATTATGCCTCTCCTTGACATTTTCTTCTCTAGATTAAATAACCTCAACTGACTTAACTCTTCCCTGCAGGTGATGTTTTCCAGTGCTCTCATTGTTCTCTCTGCAATGCTGTTTTGCACATCTTTTTTAAAGCATGTCACAAAAGTGGACATAGTCCTCCTGCTGAGACCTTGGCAATGCTGACTGCAGTGGAATTCAGTCTTTTAAGCTATAATTGCTTCTTTCTCTACCTATATATAGAGATATAAAAATAGAAAATATCTTTCAGTATGGTGGGTTTAGTCCCTTTTATTTTTTTTCTTAGCAATAACATGACACTGCTGGCTTATGTTCTTCACTATAATTTTTTTCTTTTTTTCTGCAGAATGAATTCTTGCTAGTTCTTGCTCCTCCTCTGTTTACAGAAAGGACTGTTCCTGCCTAAGTATATTACATCTCATTACTGAATGGTACCCTGTCTTCTTTGCAGAATATTCCTCCAACTGAATAAAACTATCCGGAATTCTAAGCTTGCTCGCTAAGGTCCTTCCTAGTTTGACACCATCTACAGATTCAGTAGTCATACTTTCCCTTCCATTGCTTTCACTGTCCCACTTTCTTTTCCCAAACTTCCTGATCCAGATTATTCATGAAAATGTTAAAAAACGCTGTATACAGATCAACCCTTAGCGGAACGCTGCTTGACATATTTTCTCCCATTTTGACAGCAATTGTTGTTATGACAGTGTATCATTTTCTAGACAGTTTTTCCCCTGTGTAACATTAATTCAAGTAGTAGTCCATGTTTCTTTAACTTACTTATAGACTGTAATGGAAGGCAATGTCTTTCTAAATGGTTGGACTAGATGATCTTACAGGTCTTTCCAAGCTAAACGATTCTATGATTCTAAAGTCAAGATATATGAAATCTGATGCTTCCTCCATATACAGAAGACCTGTAATTCTGGCATAAAATACAAACAGATTGGGAAGTCCATGTCAGATGTGACAGCTTACGTCATTATCTCCTAGGTGCTTACGTACAGTTTGCTTGGTTATTTGTTCTGCTATTTTTCTGCGAGTGAAGTCTCTTTGTTATCTATGTCTTAACACAGGTATTTATTATACCCTTGGTTCATAGAATCAGTATTTCTAACAGACACAGTTAGTATTAATGCATACCACTCCTTGCACACAGACCCACAAAACCAACAGAGAGACAACTGAAGGAAGTGAGTAGCTTTGGCAGTTGACACCTGCTGTGTTTGTGGTTTACTGCATAATATATATTATCTTATTCCACAGCCTTGTCCTGGCTGCTGCGGCCTGAGTCAGGAGGAACCTCTGGATGGAGCAGAAGATCGTCCTTCCCCTGGGAGCCACTGAGGGTGGCCAGGGAAAGTGTCGGGGGACAGGATGGGCCCAGCTGAAGGCAGGCAGGGAGCAGGTAGTCAGGCAGCAAGGAGCCTGCAGAACAGCCAAGGAGACTGCTGAGAAAAGCAAAAGGAAAATGGAGAGGTAACAGCAAGAGGTTGTTTCCTACAGAGCCACAGGAGATGGCACAGCTCTTGCTATAACCAGAAGTTAGCAAGTAGCAAGCCTGTAAAAAAGGACTTGCCCTGCAAAAGCGTGGTGGTATAATGAAGATTTGTGAAAAAGTCCTTTTCTTTCTGTTTGTTCTCATCCTGTATTTTCTTTGTTTGAAAAAGTTTATGGTACAACCTGACTTCAGCTTTTAACTACCCTTTTGATGTCCTGACGACAAGGAGAGGTCCGATAGTGCCATCTCAATGCTCTGGGCATTATAAGGTGTCATTGTAGTAGTCATGAAACCTCAGCTCCTAATTTTTCATCACCCCATACCAACCTGCTCCCCCTTAGGTATTTTGAGCAACGCTCATTTCCAATGTCTCCTGCCTGATTTTTCCATTTCACAACACCACTGTTGGTGATGGCTGGCATATGTGTATGAAATGCAGGGAGTTTGGTTAAGGAAGCTCTGGAAGGCTCACAATGCTCAGCAAGCTGAAGTTTCTTCCAGAAAACTCTGACCATGGGGAGACGCACATCTGTGGTTGAAGTGGATTACGGCATGCACTACAGGTGATGTAACAATTTAATTTCCTTTGAACTTGTCTCAGGCAATCTAAACCACTTCATAGAGAAGCGTTACATTGATTTCTATAGCTGATATTTTATTTATGACTTAGATATCTTCCAAATCCTAAATGATCTCTATCATCAGGCTCCAGCTGTGACATGCATAAGCAGAGCTGGCTCAAGGCATAGGAAATACACGCAAAATCAAATTTTTCTTAACAAAGGGTGACAGACCAACACCAATCCCTTGTCAGTAAAAAAAGAGTCCTGCAGAGTTGGGCTTGCTACTCATAGGGCCACCCGGGAGCAGGAAGGGGGGAGGTAGCAACCATGACTACTGGGAAGAGCCAGGGTCCCTATCTCATGGAGAGCCTGGTACCTCTGGGACAGCAGCAGTGGCCAGCCTGGCATTTTAGGACTGAGCCTCCTCCTTCTCCTCCCCTAACACCCAGTGACCATTTTGCTTCCGCATGGTTTTAGCCAGAAGACAGGTGACTAATTTGCCTAGGGCCATACCCACCATGGGACTTTATCTAGTTATGGCTGATTTTACAGCATCTTTATGGAGCCTGTCATACCCCAAAAGGGTATATTAAGAACATGGGTGCTATAAACTTGCATAACTTCTGCCCTGTTGATTTTGAGAAGTTCAAAGAAGGGTTAGGAAGATGGAAACTCCATGTGTAAAGCTTTTCTGTGCTTGACACATGCAAAAAAAGAAAGGAAGTTTAATGGTAGAAGAGTTAAAAATATTTCTTTTCCTTTCACAGGGTTTCTCTGATTTGATGGTCCTTACACATTCTCTTAGGTATATTTTTTTACTTTTAAGCTACTTTGGGGTTTTTAGATATAAATGTATAATAAATAAAACTGGAGCCACAAGGACATAAAGTCACTCTTAAATTGCAACAGGAGTCTGATGGCTTTTTGCTGGGCAGGGCTTTTCTCCAAGAGGACTCCCAGGAGTCTGTGAGCAAAGATTTGTGTAGCAAGACAAAATCCAGGCAGCTCAGTGAGCACCTAAAAAAGTGGCCCCTAAGCAATGAGCACAAAATCAAAACCTCAGTACATCAGATCTTGCTGATATTATTTGCACGGCTGTTCAAATCTTTCCCTTCAGTGGCAGCTCAGAAAAGCTTCAGTCCTGCAAACTGATATGTTTGGAAGACCCTGTGCCATGCAGAGCTTCCTCAAATGCTGCAGCTTCTGGAACCACAAGGCAATTCTTCAATTATGATCAGATAGAATTTACTGTTTAAGAAGGCATTTTTATATAGGAATTTCCATTTTGAAACCTCTGGAAACTACAACAAATAGACCAACAAACTCAATAGCAAATTATCACTTTCTAAGCTTTACATTTAAGAAGACCTGCTCAGTGATACCCTTGAATATTTTACTTTTTAGGGTCACAGATTCTGAGACCATCTGTCACTATCACTTACAGCTGTGATGATTATTGCATTATAGAGGCTTTAGAGTTTCAAAAGGGAGGATTTAATTCTTTCAAGAGGAAACATGGACAATATCCCTCGAAGCAGAAAGTCCAGCAAGTCACTAAGTTCTCATTACAGGGATTTTCTGTACGAGAGAATTTTGCGCGTTGGCCTGAAGCTACCTCAGATGTGCAGTTCTGGTCCCTGGCACTCTCTATCAGAAACGGGGCAGCTGAGAGTGAAGATGATGATTGCATTCTGGTTGCAGATTAGCTTGAAACAAGATTTCACTAAGTCACGGGTGCTAGGGGGCTTCTCTAGGTTATTGTAGTCATGGCTCGTGTGTGTACTGCAGGATGCAGATTGTTCTACACAGGCTCCCAGGCATTAGCGAGGCTACGGAAAGTAATCTTTTTGGCAGCAGCAGCCTTTGTTGATTGCAAAAACTGTAAATGCTAGGGGCTACTCCAGCCAAATAGCATATTTCATCCTTTGGAGTCCTGAGAGTGCAGGCAGGCTTGGTCAGGCCTCAGTGACTTATTTCATCTCAAATAAGGGAGGCAGAGTCAGCACTGGTGCTGTTGAACTGGCCGTTATCTCCTATGCCAAACTATTCACACAAAAGAATTCTTATCAGGAGGGAAAAAACTGTCACTATAAAATAATATTTTTAGCTTAAAAGTATGACTTTAGCTGTGAAATAAATTATTTTAGCTTACAGAGCCTTTTGACTATGCCCTTTTATTATTTTGATGCATGGGAATGATTCTTGAAACTCCTAATATCTGATTTGTTCTTCTAGCATAAATGTGTCTTTGCCTTCAACCTCATGCATGTACAATGTATTAAATAACTAAGCTAATGGTACATTGCAAAATAATATAATTTATGTATGTATTAATGAATTATCAAACACCTACCTGGATTTTCTTAATAACCAAGCCAGGCTGAAAACAAAAACCATTTAGATTGTGGAGACAAAACAATTTAGCAATTCCTCTATAGTTCCTTCTTTGGTAAGACGCTGGTTTTTTTTTTTTTTT
>VYXH01010550.1:629076-664414 GCA_013397275.1 Burhinus bistriatus
TTTTTTTTTTTGGTAAAACTCTGTTTTTTTTTTTTTTTTTTTTTTACACTAATGATGGATGTTACTAGGACATTGTGTACTTAGTGTGAGGATTTGGTTATGTCATGGGCATTGCTAGCCTGCACGAGCCACACCAGTCTATACTGTTATTTTTGGTTTTCAGGCCTAACCTGAGAGTACTATGCCTAGTAAATAAGGAAATAATTGAAGCTTCAAACTCATGGATTGCATTAGCACCTTTGTTTAACACATTGACACATTGAGTTTCTTCACTACATTTCACAAACTGCAGTTTATATTAATATAATAATTACTGATTAACTAAAAACATGTCATCATATTAGCTCTACCAAATGGCTGAGGAACAGACTGGGAAGTCATTACCCATCATTAAGTCAATGGAGGAAAAGGCGGATTTCACAACTGTTCTGTTCCATCCACTCATCTTTCATCTGCTCTTTCTTAGCCTGGGCTAACTCAGAAACCTGTTTCATGGCTGGAGTCTTGTGCACAAATGGAGCCGTTTATAAGTTTCTTAAAATCACACACACACATACAGAGGAGAAGAGTAGGGCAGAAGGTCGAATAACGGCAGAAACATAATAATTATTTCCTAGTCCTTGCAGCATTAATAAGTGGGATGTCATTGGCATGTTGGCCTTTGCATGTCAGGGGAAATCACGCTACGCTATTGGCAGACTACGTCTGTCATGGGATAGAAGTGGACTGACTTCCCAGATATAAAAACCAGATCATGCAGCAATGACTCAGAGCTGAGTACAAACACACACAGAAGGTGAGGGGGATTCTGAGGGAGCTGTCGCTTTACAAAATCATTGTTGAAATCTATTGAGCGACTATATACACCTTCCACTGCTAAGCTGATCAACAGTTGGCAGGTCTATCTCAAAAAGGTCTACTTACCTTTTTGAAATAAGACCTCTACTTACCTTACGGAATGTCTGTCTCTGTCTAGATATCTATACCCTGTTTACCTTAGTGGCAGAAACTGGCACACTTAAAAAGCCCTTATCTGTATCATAAATAGACTAAAAGTAAAACTTGCTTCTTTTTAGAAGCCTAAATTTGTTGTTGCATCCTGACATCAACGAGTCTAATCATGGCATGTGGTGATTGACAATACAAACAGTAGAAGAGCTCTCAAATTCACCAGTTTGACTTGGAGGGTAAAACCAAAATTAATTATGCTCTCATTTATCATCCTCTCTGTTCTTTCCCATATATATACAATGCAGTCTTTAGGTTGAAAGTTCCACCCCTAATAAAAGATTTTCTATTCTCGTTCATCAGATAACATCATTTAAACACCTCTGTCACTTCTGGGTTTTGTACAATTAGCTTTACTCTAAGTGAGAGTTGGAAATCTAAATTGCCTGGAAATCTTTTGCTAAAATTTCCCAAGACAGTCAGATTAGCTGGGAATACTGGGAACACTTCCTGAAATTTTTCTTCCAATAGGTCTATAACAAGGACTTCAAACCTTAAGAATTTAGGGTATCTGTAGAAAATTTTGAAATCCAGCTGGGACATCTTGCCTGAAAGATGGGCTGTGACTTTCAAATCATTCCCTCAAACTTCTTTCAAAGCCCATTTCACAGTTCTTTCCTCTTTCTTCTTTCTGTGCTTAACAGCTGCCAGGTCTCCGCACTGTATCATTCTCCCATGCTTCTCTTCTGTACCCCTTTATCACCCTCTGATTTCAACACTGAAAGATAAGCTTTACTGAGACTTGCATGCCTGGAGTTAAGTCTTTAAATAAGGAGCTTGATTTTCAAAGGCACTGGACACTTCCTACTTCCACTGGAGTCAGTGCAGCTGCTCTGGAATTATTCATTGGTGTTTTGCAAGAAGAGTGCAGTGGCATGCACCTCAAACTCAAGCCTTACCATGGTGGACAGCAAAAGAGCAAACCAGCCCACACGTTAGTGACATACTGACAGCAAAGTGATCTTACCTGCTAATGATTTCATGATCCTACGGGATGATTTAAAAAAAAACAAAACAAAACAAAAAAAAACAACAAAAAACCCCCCAAAACCCCACATCTAGATTTCAATTTATTAGCAAAAGTACACTGCTTAGGTTGGAATTACATGATACTTCCTAACAAAATAAAGAATAAGGCAAAACTGGTCTGGTCCTGAGACTGAGATGGGAGTATTTAACTTTTCCTGCAGTGCCTAGCCATGTATCCTGCTGATCCTGACCTTGCCTTGCTGATGTGCTCTGAGGCCTGACCTCAGATCTGCTTCATCACTACAGACATCTTTGGTGATCGTTGTCAACTGAGCCTAGTTACTGCTCTGCTTTCCTTGTTCAGGCGCATTGCTTGGCCCACCTTATCCTTGAGGGTGCTGGCTCTGCCTGCCCTGCCATCATCCTCAGCCCTCAGCTCACCTTCCCTTGTGGAGCAGCCTGCTCTTGCTGCTCCCTGACAGAAAATTTAATTCAGATTAAATTTAGCAACATCCCCTGGCCCAAGTGTTTTTACTATACATGTGGCTCAAAAATTTCTAAAGAAAAGCTGTTATGCTGGAAAATTGGATGTGTCCCACCCAGTAGTTCAGAACTTAATGCCCTCGTTTAAGTGTTAGAGTGATTTTTGAAGAAGAGCTTCCAGTTGAGTTTTCTCCAAGTAGATCTAGTTTGTGTGCCCCTAAGCCATACCGACAATGTACCAAAAGATGGTAAACAGAAATGGGATTTGCTTCAAAACTGCACCAAACCATTCTCTTAGACAGGCTTTGTGATCCAAAATGCACTAGCTAAACACATTGACTAAGAAAGATGTTGATCTCCATGTGAGGCTCCACAAAGAAGAAAGGTTTCCTTCCTGTAAGCCTTTTCCCTGAATACTTCAAGATTCTAATGAGGTAAAAAAAGTCTACCTTCTCCCAGAAATGCTAGAACCTAATTCATTGTAACTCTGTCATTAGTGCATAGTGGTAAGGCACATACTGACTATAGCACAGAAGGGTTACTATAGATTTGGCAATTAAGCAGCAGTGCACAAGTGGACCCAGACATGAGGCTGTGTTCTGAAACGCTGAAGCAAAATTATGCTTTCTACATTTGTGAAGCCTCGATTGTAATAATTCAAAGAATGTCAACTCATGGAAACCAATATTCAAATTAGGCAATGTTCTCCTTTTCCTAGAAACCACTCGTGGAAACCATGCCCAACTCTAGTTTAGAGAGTTGTCTGTGTAATGGTGCAGACTGAAAGGTACAGTTGCAGCTACAAACTGCCCATGCCCTAAAACAATCCAACATTCAGAAGACGGGCTTATCTTTATGGACAAATAGGAACATCCAAAGGTTTTAAGCATGCGTACGAAAGTAAGAATCACGTATTTCACACATGTGAAATATCACATAGTAAAATCCTTTGCGTTTAATTTGCAATGCAGTCTTGCACATCTCAGGCATAATGAATTACTTCCTGTTTGTCCTTTTATGTAGGAAGGTCTTTATTACTTTTGCCTGCAGCTTGGCTACTCACCAGTATTTTTTCAGTGAAGTCCTAAAAACAGGGAGAGAAAATAATCTATTCATTAACTCCAGAGTACTGTCAGCCTCTGACAGCAGCCTAGATGAGGGGTGGTAGCTGGAAAGAGGCTATGTCAGGTCAGTCATTTGGCCTCTTTGCTCAAAGCGTTGGGCTAACAGCTGTTCACGGGATTACTCACAAACAAGACTGTAAAAAGAAGACATTCAAAAGGTAATCTGCATACTATTTTAGGAACAAAACTAAATCCCCCAATTTTGAGTAATCTGTACTGCTCGTTATGCTGCCTTTGCTCTGGCAACAGTCTCAAAGTTAATTACCTTTTTTTATCCCAGTTTTTCACACATCATTTCTAGTGTTAGTAATTTTACCTTTGATGCTGTTTTTAGCTGCTCACCAGGTCCGGCAGCCATCTTTTGGGAATTCTGAGATCTGGCTGCAAATTACAACGCCACAGGCAGACAGCTCAGAAAGTGTGGTCAAGGAATGTGGTGTCAGGCTATGTTCTTGACAGGGATTTTTCAATAGGTTTTGACTTAGGTTGGGCTAAACATTTCACTCTCTTTCCTTGACTGGAGCCAACATTTTTATGATTAGATGCCGTAAGGAACTGTGCTACACTGAAAAAAAAATGCATGGTTCTTTGATGCACAGAAAAAAAAGAAAAAACTGTCATGTTAGCTGAGACTCATTAATAGTTCTACTTTTCAATTTTTTATAACTTTGCTGTGTGTTTTGGGAAAATGGGACATGAGGAAAAAAGCATCAAGGCAAAGCTAGTGGCACTGTGTTCAGTGTCTGCTTTTTAGACTAACAAGTTTGTTGTGACAAAACGATGAAAAGTTTATACTGAGATCAGAACATCTTGGCCTCTAGTCATCTGAACGCCAATACACTAAAAATGGTATATTGAATTTACAGGCTATGTATATATGTACTGAAAATATAAAGCAGATTGTAAAATAGAATAAAGATGTGTTGTGTACAATAACCTCAACTGGACTGCAAGATTTCCAGCTAGATTTATGTAAGCAAGAACCTCCATTAAACCAAAGCCTTATAATGACCTCTACCATCAGCATCCAGAAATTTTTAAACTAGGCTTCACTCGTTGTCATCTGAGGACCTTCCAGTAGGGCGTGAAACGATTTGACTAACATCTGTCACAACTTTCCCTTCTCATACTCTTAAATCTTGCACACTGGTGTCATGAAGCCATCAACGAGGTAGAATACAGAAGTTTTTTCAGGCTTAGGTTCTCTGTATAATCCATGGAGACAGCAGGATACGTGCCTAAGGGATCCATACAAGCCAGGTGGCTGGCTCTGCCTGGCAAGTAGCTTACCTAACCAAAAGCGAAAAAAAAACCCAAACCCTGAGATGTCTGTCTCACATTTTACCCTCTTCAGAACCTGGATGCCCTACCCTAATGAAGAGGAAGGTGCCTGGCTCCTTTCAGGCTCCTGCATCCTCTCCCAAGGTCAGGTGCCAAAGGCAGTATCTCACAGAAAAAGAGGACAGAAATAGATTGTATGTGACAGCTCAGTTACTGAAGTGGGAGCTTCTGGTTCAGCTCTCTCTTGATATACCTCTCATGAAGGAAAATGTTTTGACCATCCGGCTCCAGAAATCCCAAAAGAAGTGCAAGCCATACCAAAGCAAAGTGTGTTGTATTGCATTGGAGATGAAGGCTGTGTAAAAGGATATATTTTGCTATAGCAACCTTTTCCCACCTTCTTCTTGGGAAGAAGCTAGAGCATTCAGATTTTTTGGGAGGTGCAATAATCCAGAAGCCACCAGGCTGCAGTGTTCTGGTGTAAAACACTGTGGGGCACACACTCTGTTTCTTTTCTTACACTAGTTCCACTTCATATGAAACTACTAGAGAGAGAATAAACATGCCTCTAACCTACTGATCTGGCTACCTTCTTGGGCAGAAAGAAACTGCAGATCACTATCCACATTTCAATGGGGATGCAGCTGAAGCTGAGTCTTTTGAATCCTGGTCGAGTGCTCCAGTGAGTACCTCTCCTACTTGTCCAAGACTTTAAGTAGTTCTTCTTCCCTCCTGATATCATACCCTGCGCCCTGATGTTTTTTACACAACATTCATACTCCTTTTCCTAACAAGGCTCTTTGAACAGTCTTCTGTATGTTAACCTCTCTTTTTCTCATAATTCTAATAGACCTTCTTTCCAGCATCGGTTCCAGCTTGAATTCATTTTTCTCTAACATAGGTAAGTACAAGTGAGACATTCTCAACGCAAGCTTCTTCTGCTGGAAGCATTCTGGGAATCAGGACCTTGTTTATTTCAAGTTGTAGTACATCAAATAATGGAGCATGCTGCATTTATTGAATAGGTTGTCTTTTAGCTGGGGCATCTCCAATGTCCTCTGTTTTGCAAAAGGACTCCTGAATGAGTAAAGCTTCAGTGTGGCTGTGATTTGCTTCATGTATCTGCCAAGACCCTAGAAAATAAAAATATGAATTATATTAGAGGAAGGCCAAGTCTTTGCAGCAACTTTTGATAAAACTCATAGCAGAAATATGCCTTTCTTTATTAACTTTTTATTTCTGCTGGTTGTAACATTTTCCATAGGTTACGTCTGGTATTTTTCAATTAAATTGAAAATAAAACTTAACCATCTTATTTCTCACAGATGTTTTCTCTTACCACATGCTTATATTTTTGTTCTGCCTGTCTTCCCCACCTCTCTGTTGATCTTTATGCTTATTCTTGGCTCTTACCTTAGCTTGGTCCAGTCCTTCAAGCACTCTTCCATGTGCTTGACATTAGGGCCCTGCCAAAGTAGAAACATAAATCCCAATGTGGCTGGAGCATTGGACTAGAAATATTTTTAGGCTATAGGATGTAATTCTGCTTCATAAGCCTTCCCACAAAGTAGAGCCTCACTCTAATCTGAGTGCCTGCATGTGACTGAAAAAAGAAATGATTTTATAAATAACCTCAAAAGAAGAAAGAATTCTTGCCTGCTTCTCGACGTAGGAACTGCTTTTCTCAGTTACCAAGAAGAGTGCCTGGTAAAAGTAGCTGGTTCTCACCATGTTGAATGGGCAGAGCACGAAATTTCACAAATTTATGGATTTGCTCTAAAAAAGTTTTATGCAGATGCATTGGAAATGAGGAACTTACTTTGAATGTTAATGTTTATATAAACAGCAAATAATTACTGGAAAGCCTTAAAATGGCTCTTAACAAAAATAAAAAATTATGCAGCCTTCAGCAAGCATAAAGATCAGTTAAAAGAAATGTATCTGTTTGTCATTTCAAAACATTAAGGAAGATGTTGATTCCAGAGAGATGTATCAAGCATCTCCTTAAACTAAACACAACACTTCAGTGCAAAACTAACCCAATGGGAGGTATGGATCGCTATTTTCATTTGTCAACAGTCAAAGCACTTAGAAGAGTAGTAGTAATAGTAATAGTACTATTCCCGTGTCTTGTAGTTAGTGAAATGCAGGACTTGTCAGAGTGCTGTTGTGCAAAGTTCACATATTAACTGTAAGAAAAAAAATCTAAAGACCACTTGGAATTGTACTTTAATTTCTTTACATCCTTTACAGGCTGGGAAATTATCTAGACAGAGTAAGGAGTTTTGCTCTTAAGGAAATTCACTGCTGAGCTTCCCTCAGCACTGTTAAATATAGGGCACAATTTCAATCACTAAAGCAATTCTCTGTCCTTTCTGCCAGGCACACACCTGCCCCTGAGCCTTTTCTCTGCCCATGCTGTGTGCTGAAATTGAAAAGAAATTTGCATGCTGTTAAAAAAAAAAAAAGAAAAGAGGAATTTTCTGCTGTGAGAAGTGATGAAGATCACATAAATGTATATTAAGGGCTAGCTTCTGCCTTTAAAATCAGAGTCCATTTAAACTGGGACAAAAAGGGTGCTGCAGTTAAGTTAGGCCTCTGGGAAATACTTCAACCGTCTATAAATAAACACTTTGTGGCCTTTTTAGTACTCTTCAGTGTCTTGTGTGCAGTCTATCTCTGTGAAATCTCTGTGTAAGGTAATGGAGAAAAATGATCATTCTGCAAATAAATTCCTTCTATACTAACTTTTATTTTATTTCCCCTTAGTCAAGCATAAACCTTCACTTGAAGTTGTCCGATGTGATTATTAATGTGGGTGTGACAGCATAATTCTAGCCAAATGGTCCGGGAGTAACTAAAAAGTTGAGTCTTTTTTTTTTTCTTGCTTTTAATTTAAATTTGATTTTAAAGAAAAGTAGCAAAGAATGGAGAAAAATGTAGCTAACTATTGAAGTTAAAGCATATTATCAAAGCAGAATCTTGCTTAGAAGCCCGGGAGCCCTCCTGGAAGAGCAGTGTACGTGTGGCCATAGACCTTTCTGCACCTGGAGGGTTTGACATACTGTGCTGATTGAGTACAGACAAAAAGACAAAAGACACTAAAATCAGAGCAAAATTGGAGCACTGCCAATGTTGAATGAAGGCTGGCAGAAGCATCTTTGACCATGATCTGGTGACTTGCCTTGCACGTTGGAGGAGGCCAACTTCCCTATCTTCTCTACTTTTGCCAATTCTTGCACAATCAAAATTGTGTGTTCTGGAAGTTTTATTCATGGAGTTATGTACCTTGGTTCAGTGGGAGGCTGTAGTCTTGTTTTGACATATGGCCCTCTGTAGTAGAGAAAATATTTCTGCAAGTTTAGTATAATGAGGAAAGACTCATCTTTTTCAAAAGCACTGTGGATGTCCTGGAGGCTTATTTATTAAGTGATATTTTTATTGCAACTATTGCAAACTCCAAAGCTTTTACTCCGTTGATTTCTGAGGGTATTTGCTTGAGTAAAATATATGATGAAGCTTGAATAAAGATATTATATGAATCCCACATTTCTAACCAGAGGCAGAGCTGGCTCAAGGCTTTGCAGAAGTACAGGCACGCTCGAATTTTCTATCCAAAGAGGAGGTGGAAACTTATTTTGTTGTCATTCTGACGCAACAAAATAATTTTTCCACAGAAAAATTACCTTTTTGGGGAAGATTAGAAGAGACTCAAGAGTGACTGAAAGTGATTTGTAGAATATCTATTGACTAGGGATGGAGGAACAGAAAGATCCAGAGTGAATTTTGGAGATATGATTTCCCCTTCATGACCCCTTCCCTCAGCTAATCAGCCCTAAATAGGAGAAGGAGCCTTGCACTGGCAAATAAGAGCAGTTGTACTAGACTGATCCAAAAGTCCAACAATCTGTATCTTATTTGTGACCATCACCAAAACTTGGAAAAACTGACCAAAACTTAGGGCAAAGGAGAAAACAGGGCAAGTATATTGCAACCCAGTAAATACTGGTTTTGCCAGCACAAGCACAAGGCCAGAGGCTTTGGTGGGCAGCTGGCAGCGCAGGGTCTCAGGATGTGTCTGGCCCTGCCTTGGCGAGAGCTGGTTTTACCCATGGCAGCAATTGTCTGGTGGCCACATGCCTGTGGCCGCCCTGAACTGGCTTTGCTCTGGGAGCTCCTGGGGCAGGGGGCTGGCACCCCTACATAGTCACTGCCGGACAAACAGCCTCTCCGGAGTGACAGGGCTGGGGAAGGGCAGCGTGCGGCTCCCAAACTTTGCCTGGGAAGCAGGGAGAAGGAGACAGGCTGTGATGGGAAAACATGAAAATAGCCCAGAGCAGACCCCAAAACTGAGGAGAGAGGGACAGCCCCATCACAGGCATTGCACTGCACCCAGCTGAGACATGAGGATGCCGATGACTTGTTTTGACTCCCACCATTCATCTTCAGGAAGACTCACGTCTTCATTTTGGCACCCAGAGGGACATCAGAAGGGTGAACACAACACCAGAGAAAAGGGGTAGGTATCAATAAGTTTTCTTGTGTAAAAATTTTAACCGCATTATTAATGGGGCTTTCTTATATTAACTATATAATTTTTACAAGTAGACTGTTAAAACATTAACTAGGCTAACAATAAATTCTTGGTTCCACATATATGCCTATAATGAGATTTTGATCGTAACCATGTGCTCTCTTTTCCCAAATTCTCTCCCAGCATTCCACAGCTTACGCCTCAGGGACCAGCTGAGCCATATGTGCTGATATGGTTCTCGGTAACTTTCAGTTATCTACTTTTCTTCCCCCCAGAATTGTCCAGTCGACCCTTAACTCACAGAAACTTCCAGCATTCGCACCATCCGATGGAAAGGCGTTTGGAAGGTGAGCTACATGATGTATGAGAAATTGCCTCCATGTGTTTGTTATGAACTTGCCACCAGCTCACCTAGTCTGATGCCCCCCTTAGGTGGCAAGTAGCAACCACTACCCTAGTAGTGGTTCCTTTGCCTGCCATCAGCTGACCTCCTTTCCTCTGTCTCCAGGGGCTTTTGGTTTATACCACATCCCTCCCATACAGGCCTCTTTTAGGACCTTGCTGCTTCCTCACGCCTGGCACAGCCCTCTTGGCTTCCCTTCCCATCCTTCCCTAGAGGATGCAGAAGGGTTTGCCCTGCAGATATCTGTGCCTCCTGCAGCTGGTCTGTTATTAAAAAGCTGCCTTGCAAAAATGACTGGCACATCTGGGACCTCTGTTGCTCCTTTTAGCTGGGAGCTCAAGGCTTGAGATGTCATGGAAAATGACCTTCCCAAGAAAAACAGCATTTGTAGATTAGCATACTAAATTGGGAGTAATTCCTGCTTTCAGGATGACAGAAGTCTCGGGGTTTCTGGACACATGAAAAACCAAACACAGAAAATCATAAAATCTGTTAAAAAAAATCTGCCATTTTCCAACACGAAGTGCTCAATTTATTCAATCAATTACAGGACACTTTTGAGAGGCTTTAAATAGAGAAAAGGCGCAAATTGCATAACGCGTGTCTCGCCAAAGCTGGGTTCTAAGAATCAGCTTCTGGAAAGCAACAGCAAGGACTTAAATTCAGATTGCCTGAGCCAGTGCACTGAGAGTAGAGCCGCTGAGGGGAAGAGAGTGGAAGTGGAGGAGAACGGCAGCCACCGCTGCCCTGTGAGCAGATAACCAGCCACCAAATGCTCTTAGGCAGTGCCTGTTGACTGGGTCCCTCTGGCAAAATAGGTGGCCAAGTGCCTGTCTAATGGGTGCTAACGGGGCTTATGCATGAATAGGTTTCCAGAGGTTCTGTCCTGTCAAAATTGAGACACTTCTAAGTGTGCTCACAAGCAGAAGTGCATGTGTAATATGAATATTAAGTAAAAAAAAAAAAAAAAAAAGAGAAGAGAAGGTAACTTTAAGGGAGTTAGGCATGAGCAGAGCACGGGTCTTTGAGGACTGCAATGTTGGTCTTAGATATCTGAATCCTGTCTAAGTGGTTACGTGGGTCTGCTTGTAAACATCTTTTCCCAGCTTTCTGGAGTGGTAGGAGAAAGGATAAATCATACTGCTGTGTTGCAGTGAGGACTAATTATGTATTTCTTATAGAAGTGAAGAAAGTCACTTTTTAAAGACACAAAGATTTCAGGGAGTGCATTGTGCCAATTAGATTTAGTAGTACCATTAGGAAATAAAATTGTATTATTCAATTATCCATCATATTTGTAGCCATTAGTTCCCCTGGAAACTTGTCAAAGCTTTAGAGTACAGCTGTTGTGGCAAAAAACTCAGAAAAGGAATACTTTAAAAACAATTTGCAATGGACCTTTAAATGTTATTTTCAGAAATGAAACTAATAATGTGGAAGATTTGTCAGAATAAATATCTTATGCCTTACTAAAATTATATAGTATTCTGCTTGTGTTTTACTTGATACATCTACATCTACATATTTATTTGATATGCATACGTATGTACATATATGTATATATTACATTAGATATTTCTTTTATCAGCAGTAGGTTTCTAAAAATTCATTTTGGACAAAATTAGGACATAAATGTTAGAAACAGGGGCACCTATGTCTCTTGCTCCAGATCTAATAATAATCTTAGCAAGAGCGAAGATGAAATTTCTCCCCTAGATGTTCAGCAGTACACAATCAGGCAGCTGAACTATAGGTTTTGTTTTGTTTGTTTGCTGCCCTCCTCTGATGCACCAAGTGCTGGCCACTGCCAGAAGCAGGATTTCAGACTTGAGTTGAAATATATTCCATATAATCTTGCAACTGCTTGGTTCCTATGCAGCAAAAACACAGTAATGGGAGACTGAATAAATAATTTTATCTGAGGTTTACTATCCTCAAATAAATGAGAGTTTCATGCATGGAAGAAAGATTGGCTCCCAAGTGCATTACCTAGGATGTACACAGGACATACATAACATAAATATGTTTTTATACAAGATAAATGTAACTCACAGCTTTTTTTTTCTACTTCAGCAAACAAAGGAGAGGCTAGATATTCTGCAGGCATTGACTGCTAATTAAAATTGGTTTGTACGTGATTTTAGAGACTAGTATAACATTAAAGTGGGAAACATTCAACAAGAGTTGCTATTTTATAATCCTAAGGAGTTTCAGTACTGTAAAGAAACCTGTACTCTCCTTAAATCTGTTCTTCTTTTTCTACTTTTACTCAGGACTTCTCCTTTCCACAACTATCTTGTTTCTGTGTGTGGTAGCAGAAAAAAATACACATAACTTTTCTAATTATATCTTTATAGAAACACTAAGAGGAAAGATTTGGTGCTTAGTACTTTAGGATAATAATCTAAATTGCCTGGTAGAGCCTTTATTCCAGCTTGGGTTCAAAATGCAGCCATGACTTGCTAGTCAAACAAAGACAAAAAAAAGCTTATAACACACTCTCTCAAACACAGAACAGTGATTGCATTTTTTATAGCATCATCATTTGCTATTGATTATTCCCAGGGAACATCAGTCTAATAGATAGAGTGGCAGTCTTCTAACCTCTGTGTGTGTGTGTGTGTGTGGCTTAGGTGTATTTATACCCATGCTACAAGGGGAACACACTGTGGGGAACACTGCAATGAACACAGGTTCTTCAACTCTACTGATAAATGCGACAAAGAGTATTTTACAATTCATGTTTCAAAAACATCTAGTAAAACATAATAAAAGAAAAAGTAAGGATAATAAAAGTGTAGGCACATGATGTTACCAATTTAATGACGTTCATTCCTTTTATTAGTAGCAATCCCACAGATGCCTGAGGAAGCACATTTGCCTTTGTTAAAACAAATCCATTCTAGAAACTGTTCTGACATCCATCATTAAAGCATTTTATGTGAGTAGTCTTTCTTACTGTATTATTAAACCATTCATTAACATGGTAGATAAAAACTCCATTCCACTGAGAATCTGCCATGGCATTACAGAAATGTACCCTGCTTGGCAATGATGAAATATGCCATGACAGGAAAACAATAACACAATGTAACTTAACATTAGGCTTTTCAAATTGTGGAATATTTCTATTGTGCTACTTACAATATATACCAAACTCAATTTCCTCTTACAATAAATAAATAAATAAATTCCATTTGTATCAGAATTGAATCTTGGCAGCGCAGTCTACAAAATGATTGCTAAAACTTGACAGAAAACAAAGATGGAAAACTCTTTGTACAGCACTCACTGGACTGTCTCCATGTCATTTTAAGTTCCTGATAGAGTTCTTAAATGTGCCTGGACAGCCTGAACTGTGTCTCTGTTACTGAGCAAATAGCAAATGACTGTACTTAAAACACCTAAAACTGCACAGGGTTCAGTGAGCAATATATTTAGGCATGAAGGAGGACATTACCAGCCTCTTCTTTCTTCAATATACTACAGGGAAAACTATATTTTCAAAACTAGGCTTTATAGGTAATTTCTCATACTGTTACTGCACTGTTTAAGCACTTCACAGCCTTCATCATCTCTTGTAGTGTCCCTGTGAGATAGAAAACACACCTTGGAAACTGAAATACAACAGAAACACAGATTCAGACAATCACTGCATCTGGAAGGACCTCTGAAGATTGTCTAGTCCAAAGTCTCTGCTCAAAACAGTCACCTAAAGCAGGTTGCTCAGGGTCACGTCCAGTCAGCTTTTGATATCTCCATTGATGGAGACTCCACAACATCTCTGTTCCAGTGCTCACTCAGCCTCACAGTAAAAACTCTTTTTCTTAGGTTTAAGTAGAATTTCCTGTGTGTCAGTTTGTGCCCATTGCCTCTTGCCCTGTCATCGGGCACTACTGAGAAAAGTTTGGCTCCATCTTGTCTACATCCTCCTTTCAGGTATTTAGATACATTGATGAGATCCTCCCTGAACCTTCTCTTCTCCAGGCTGAACACTACCAGTTCTCTCAATGTCCTCATATGAGAGATACTCCAGTCCTTTAACCATCTTTATGCCTCTTCACTCTTGCTCCAGTAAGTCCATGTCCTTCTTGTACTGGGGAGCCCAGAAGTGGACCCAGCACCAGTGCTGAGCAGAGGGAAAGGATAATCTCCATCAGCCTGTTGGCAATGTTCTGCCTAACGCAGCCCAGGGTGCTGTTGCCTTTTTTTACTTCAAATGCACACTGCTGGTTTATGCTCAACTTCTCGTCCACCAGGATGCCCAGATCTGCCAAGCTGCTTTCCAGATGGTTGGCCCCTAGCCTGTGCTAGTGCATGGGGTTATTCCTCCCCAGATGTAGGACATGGCATTTTCCTTTGTTGGACTCCATGAGGCTCCCCCCATCCTATTTCTGCAGCCTGCCGAGGTGCTTCTAAATGACAGTGCAAGCATCTGTAAAATTAACAACTCCCCCCAATTTTATGTTATCTGCAAACTTTTCAGCCTGGTGTTCTGCCCAGGCTCATTGGACTTGCTCGTCACCTGAAGCTGTGCTATAGCAGAGGGGAAGACTTCCCATTTTATTACAAGGAAATACTGGAGGAAAGCCAATTCATAGTTTCAGTGTGTTCTCCAAAACAGTAAAAATTAGATGTAAATTTCGGCTACACTGTGTATATATGAGGGTGACCTCAAATGGAGGGGACATACATGAAAAACAGAAGTAGTATAGACCCAGTTCTTTGAAAACTTGTGATACAAATCTTGGACCTGTTCAATTGGGATAAAACATCAGACTTCTGAAGTTCTTCAACAATTTTAACAAGCTGAAGCTCTGCTCCTACCTATCTAGCAAAAAATAAACCAAAATGTAAAAGCTAAGCTTATTTCAAAAGACTTCTAAAAACAGAAACATGATTCAGTAGTACCTGATGAAAACAAAACCAAGAGTCCGGGGGTTTTGTCAACTTCTATCAAACGTTGCTAACTATTCCATAAAGACTCAGCCTTTAGTTACAAAAAGATTCCACAGGATCTAATATTTGTCATATCATAGCATGTAGGCCTACAATAATCTTAAAATTTAAAGAACCCACAGTGTTTATTTAAACACATTTTTATCTGAATTACCGCTTGCAAAATCCTTGCAACATCTTGCATTTTCATTGAAAGCACTGAAAATAACATCCACACATAACAGGCATCAGATTTATAACCATTTGAGGGACGATTCTTGCAATAATTATCAGAGGATTGATGAGTTAATCACCAGACAGATTCAAAAGGGAAAGCTAAAGTGCATATAATAGACTGCATAGAATTGTAGAAAACAATACGTTAGCTTTCATATTTTCATTCGTATACTGTTGCTAAGTTTACCAAGTATCATTATAGTCATTTTTCTCACTGTTTACAAAATGTAGGACATGTACAGTAGTGAAAATCTCTTGTCACTGTAGCAGAATTTTGCTTCTGGCAAGACTTTAACTCCATTTAATGTCTTTAAGTTAGCACTGTATGTTTAATACGCAGCTTTGTCTGCCTTAAAAAGATCTTCAGGTTAACTTATTAAACACTTGAAATTCTACATCTGAAATGAGCACAGACATTATAACAATAATACATTATTGTGATCCACATACCCTATTATCATTCTGATAATATTATCTGCAAAAATAAAGATACTTATATGCTTCTATTTTACTTGGGTTTCATGAAGTTCTCTAGAATAATTATATATAAAACATAAAATACTACTAATTAAAAATTTAAATTTGCATTAAATTGATGGAGAATTATCTCCATTATACCAAAATTGCCTTTTAACTGTAAAAGCCACGTCATTCGGTTTAAGGGTAGAAAAGTAGCAACTGGTACGGTTCCTGTCGTAGAATTGTTAATCTTAAATCTCAGATGAAAAACTACCATGGAATCTTTTCTTCTTTTTTTTCAGTCAGGGGGATTTTTGGGGTGTAGTGAGGGATGGAAAATATGATAAAATTGCCTCTGAGTATGAAGAAGTTTTGCTCACTTTTGAAAAAAAGCAATAAAAATGAACTCGGTGTTGGATAGCTTTGATTTCTGATAGACTTAGTCCACTGAGACCTAACCATCAGGTATCTACCCACAGTCGCCTAATCCACACCGCTGAGGCCACAACTAGACTTCCTGCTCTATTAAAGCATAGTTTGGAAATCTAGCAGAGGGCAGATAAATGCCAAAACTGCCAAGTCTTACAATGGAGGCAGAATGGAAAACATATCAGCTGATGATCAACCAACCAATTGCTAAACAATTTACAGTCCAGATGTCTCTACTGGAGCAATAATAGTTTCAAAAATTCCCTTCACAAAGACAGTCACATTGCTGAACAACTTCCATTTGCAGAAACTCAGTCCAGAGTTGCTATACAGAAACTTGCTCTTTTAAACTAGAAAGCCAATCTGAAGCTAGTCCTTCAACTTCAGGAGAGGTGGGAAATCAGAGCATTAAAAAGTTAACCGCAGAAATGATGGCTGTTGAAGCTCAGTTTGCAGGGGCAAGTTTCCAAGAAGGTAAGCCAGTCTGTAACCGGAACAAATCTTCCCACTGCTACAGATCTCCTGGGGTCTCCACTCTCTGCTACGTGTTGGGTCATGTCCTGGGGCTGCATTACATGGGCATAAAGACTGGGAGGGGTGTGTGGGACACATAGCAGGGAGACTGGCGCCTTGAAGCATGGTTTGGACTAGAAGGCACTCTCCCCTGCTGCCAGGCCATTCCCTGTCTGGAAATCAACAGGTAAGGTCCCTTTCAAATCCATCTTGTACAAGGAGGCCAGAAATGAGACTAGATGAGAAGAAGGGCAGACATACCTCTCACTACAGTGTCAGCATACTGTCCACCAAAGTGCAGTAATGACTCTTTCTCATTTCTGAATCCCATCATCACTTAGATCCCTGCTGCTCTGGCCGTGAGCAAATGTCATGGCATGACTAGTATGTATACAACTGAACACTTCCTTCCCAAAACAGTGAGTCCTGACCCATAACACCAGCTAAGAACAGTTCCTGACCCTTGTGAACTCTGAACTGTGTCCCAGCAGCATATTGGGGAATACTAGCCAACATGGGCCAAGGCTGGGTGGAAGAACATGCGAGCAATTAAACAGTTCAGACAGCCATCAGGCAGTGTCCTGTGAACCTGTGTCCTTCCCCTGTTTTGTTTACCAGCAGGAATGCCATCCCGTTTCCCACGGATCCCCAAGGGCTCACTCCCCGAGGAGCTCTAGGTGGTGGCAGTGCCAGGCTTCCAGCAGTGCTGAGTCTTGGCAGCATTTCTCCATGAAGCTGCAATGCTGCTGGGGTGCTTAAATTTGAGGGAGCTTTAAGCAGAGCTGCCTTTCATCAGGGGATGGGAGAAAAGGTCTCAGACCATGCCCAGGGCCTTACTCCAAGTTTGTTGGTCCAGCATTAGTAGCTTTTGCTCCTGTGAGGAACAGTACAGAGTACTTTTATAAATGAAGTAAACTGTACATCAGCTTGGAAATGAGCGTGTAGCTCCCAAAACCAGAAATCCTATTTCCCACCAACACAGTCCACACACTCTAGTTCAAACATTAAAGTTATTAACCCTTTTGCTACTTCACGAAGTTGCCAGTGACTCCAAGCAAAGGCCTTAATGTTTCTAAACTGAAATGTTGCCATGCTATGTGCTTGGGCAAAAGACCAAGCTCTTCTGTGGTGTGTCCTTCAAAGTGAATGGTGGATGGAAGCAGCAATATATTACATAAACAGCACCAAAGCCTGAAGGAGAGGGACCCCATAAAGCTCAGAAGATTTAAAGGCACTCCAAAAGCAACACCACTAGAGAACATCTAAAATATTTTCTCTGGTCTAGAGATGGAAAAACAACTAATTGGGATTTCTGCCAGCAGTTAACAGCACTCAAATGCTGGCATCAGACAGATAGCTATCCAGCATACAATAAGATGAACTAAGCCCAGCCTGGGAAGGGGTGAACACATTACTCTGCAATGAACCTCCAATTTCAGGAGGCTGAAGAGGGTTCCACTTCATGGTGCTGTCATGTACCTTACAGTGTGAAGCAGAGAGAGCCTGGCCCACCTGGGATGTCAGTGCACCTCGGAGGCTAACATGCTATACTTTGAGGATTTTGTTGAGTAATGTGGGGGATTCAGATGAAAGGAAGGAGGGCAAGGATAATTATGTATATCAATTTTCGGTATCCTCATCAACAGTCATATCAGAGGAACCAAGTTTCAGCACGTACTACTGCTTCAGTGACCATCCAAATGGCTACACAGGTATCTGGAATTGGAAAATTTCAATGCGATACTATGGCCAATTTACAATACTGCAGTTAATTGTAGTTGACAGAGCTGAGATAGTCTACAACACTGAAGGATATTACTGCAGTCAAACTGTATTACTGTTCTCATGGTCAAACTACTCAAAGTCCTTGTTTGGCCCTCATTATTCCTTTATTTGAATCCTGTAAAATCGTTATGTTATTCATCCTCACAACACTGAGTAGAGGGGCATGTGATTACTCTCAGTGCTGATAAGCTGAGGCACAGGAAGGCCAGAAATCAATTTAAGCACCTAATTCTTAAAAGTGCCTTTCTACTCCAATGAGCATTTGTGTTTCCAGCAGTCAAGCTACTTAGATGCTTAAAGTTTTGCTCCTGTACACGGACTGATCCTTTTCTTGCTGTGCTTGTGCACCTTACTAGAACAGGATTTAGAGGCATGTTCAAGCCCTCTGTGGCTGCCTTATTCTGCCCTCCCTGCCTCGTTGTTAGCATGCTCCCCAGCATGGGTTTGCCCACACCTCCCTGCAGCCTCTGAGGCACCTGAACCAAAGAACCAGAACACTAGGCAGCACGGACAAGACTGTACCACATGTGTCTGGCCTACAGCGTCCTTCAGTGCAATGGCAGGTGACTGTGCAATCTCAAACATTTTTATATGCTGGCATGCCACACCCTAATGCATGCAATACACACCTTCTTTTTCAGCAATGACAAGCTGTATTACAGTGCTCTCATTGTTTCAGACGCTATGAGCTAAAAGTTAGGCAGAAACATAATAGTTACATCCTGGAGCCACAGGAGCACCCCATGGAGGAGACTTAAGGCTAGTTGCTATGCCATGGATGCATTCAGGCAAAGCCAGGCCAGGTCTACAAAGTTCAGGGCCACAGAATACTCTGTAGTCCTGTTTACTGTATTGGTAGAGATGTCACGGTGGCTGAGCAATTGTCTCTAAATACAGTATAGATCCTTCAGTTAAGTGTGCTCCAGCCAGTATAGCCAAGAGGCATGTCCCAGAAGGAACGGTCTCTCCTACTCCCTTCCATTGGGATAATGAACAGTTCAGTGTTGGGAACATTCTCCTAGAAAACCACTGATGTGAATTTGAATCTTCTCCAAGCACTGGAGGAAGCGCGATCTTTGATTTGTGTTTCCTAGTGGGTATTTGCACTTAAGTGACTGCATACCTCAAACTTAAGAGCTATGACATCAGGCAATACAGCACATAACCTATTCTCTCCAAAGAATTATTCTTAAGTAACTTGCTTAGGGCCACCTCAGATATCATGGCGCAGAGAACTAAACCAGGCTTGTAGGCATGTATGCCATCCACCCAGCTGCTCTTCTTTCTAACCTGCTGGAATGTGCCATGCAGTGCATATCAAACTAATAGTCAACTTCTATTCAGATCTATTTCTCATTCATTAATTTTCCATAAAGCATGAAGAGCCTGCCTTACTAGAAGCCAGTGCTTTACAATAGGAATAATGGTTTCAGCACCCCCTCCTAAAACTTGTCCCCCTTGAAATTCTTTTTTTAACCAGTGAAAGACATTATTTGTATCACCTAAGGACTGGTGCCATGAAAAACTAAGTCCTGCCACTTGAAGCTTCTGCTCAATTTACCAGACATATGATCCAAGTACCAGGACATATATATATATATAGAAGGAAATGTCATGAAAGCAAGAAAAATGTTTGGCAAGATGTGAAGACTAAGAGTATTTACTACATCTTGAAATCAGGTAGGACAACTACTATAAAGAATTTTCTGAAATAAAAAGTACTAACTAAATAACTACTTTGCTAGATAATAACTACTCAGCAGAGTAATTTGAGAGCAAAAGGCCCGTTTGTATTTTCACAATTTAAATTAATTGGGTATTTAATTGAATAGTGTGAGACTGCGGTACTATGTTAAAAAATGCAGCTGGTCAATGCTTTCTCTGAAAACAGGGAAGTCCCTGAAGGTCTGTAAATGTTAGTTACTGAGGGGTGATTAAGCACAACAATGAAATATTCAAGTACAGAAACTAAATACATCAAATGTCAAAGGCATAATGAGAAAAGATACAAATTAATTTTTTCACAAAGAGTGAATTTTTAGTAAATATCACAAACTGATGAAGCTATGTGTAGCAGGGAGGCATCTCGGCTTGACCACAAGCTACCACTTATCATGACTGCCAGAAGCCACCAACATGGCTGTACGTCCAAATAAACTTTTGGACTCAGGCAAGAATACATTATCAGGCTTGTACTCCTGGGATGAAAGTTAAAGCTGCTATCATGTCAAGCCTCTGGGCAGCTTCTGCCCGGACATTATTTCAGTCACACAGTGAATCCTGCTGCTCTGGATCTTCTTCCCAACGACACCCCCCAACCAATAAACTTCACTCATTAAAAGATTACATGATACCCAAGGGGATGGTTCACTCATTGAAACATTCAGAGCCTTGAACAGCAGTTTGGTTTGATCTGAACACATATGCAGCATGTGGTGAAAGAAATGTCACAGAATCAACCATTAAATACTGTGAGGGAGAAGACTGCTCGACGCAGCTCCGGCCATCCTGCGTCAGCTAGTAAGGCAGCAAGGACAACCTAACTGCGCTAGTGGAGACAACGGGAGAGCAGAGCTGGTCCTCCTGGCTCAGACACACAGTCGTTTCCAATCATTTGCAGAGGGGCTTTAAGCCAGATAAGGAACACATGGGCGCCATCATTCAAGCCTGGTCACCAGCAGAGGAGCTTCAGCACCCCCTGAGGGAAACTGGCAGTCCCGGCCCAGCCAGCATCTAGTAACTTTGGGCTGTGCATTGATGGGGCACAGAAAAGGCAATCATTAACCCAGACATAAGGGAAGAGCCAGCTGTTAAGTTGACACGGCTGACCGACACACCACCACATTGTTCCAGGGCAAAAAAGACACTATAAAATACACAGTCAGCTAAATACAGTAAAGTGAAACAAGTAAGAGGTTCCTGTAAATGTGCAAATCTTGATGGCAAGGACTTTAGATAAATGATAAACACTAGGTAAGATCACAGTGTTAACAGTAACTGATTGTGCAACACTTTTGTAACATTATTGGGGCCAGTTTTGTGTAATATCTTTATCAATGATCTGGATGAGGGGATTGAGCACACCCTCAGTAAGTTTGCAGATGACACCAATTTGGGCAGGAGTGTTGATCTGCGTGAGGGTAGTAAGGCTCTGCAGAGGGATCTGGACAGGCTGGATTGATGGGCCAAGGCCAATGGTATGAGGTTCAACATGGCCAAGTGCCAGGTCCTGCGCTTCAGTCACAACAACTCCAGGCAATGCTACAGGCTTGGGGAAGAGCGGCTGGAAAGCTGCCTGACAGAAAAGGACCAGGGGGTGTTGGTTGACAGTCGGCTGAATATGAGCCAGCAGTGTGCCCAGGTGGCCAAGAAGTCCAACGGCATCCTGGCCTATATCAGGAATAGTGTGGCCAGCAGGACCTGGGAAGTGATTGTCCCCCTGTACTCAGCGCTGGTGAGGCCGCACCTCGAATACTGTGTTCAGTTTTGGGCGCCTCACTACANGTTGGACTTGATGATCTCAAAGGTCTTTTCCAACCTAAACAATTCTATGATTCTATGTTTTTCTTGTACTCTGCTCTGCTGAGCAACCTCCGCCTTCCAGCCAGGCCACCGGGAAGCTTGGCTCTCGCTTCGCCAGATGAGCCGTGGTTTTAGTGACCCTGTGAGAAATGCAGCCTGTTTTAGGCATCTCTGCTTAGTCCGTTGTAGGCTCAGATGAGAGAACACATGAAGGCCTCCGAGGTTGAGAGTCCATAGGACACATGTCAGTGAATACTAATTAGAGCCTCTCCTTTGCAGCCACAGCCCGCACGTTTGTGCAATGGCTTTGTCATACCAGCTTAAGCACCTGGTTTTCAGACATGGCTGACAGATGCTTAGATATTGCATCTCAGGTAATTGCTTTTTGGGTCCTTTCCTTGGAAAGCCTGCTACCAAAATCCTCCTGCGTCTTTGATGCGCTTGCGGATTTTCTCTGACTTAGAACAGAACAGTTGCATTTAAATTGATTTAAATATTTAATATCTGTCTTTTACAGAGTGAATAGTAATGCTCTCCAAACTTTCTTAGGTACCAGCAGGAGTGCTTTTTCACTTTCCCCTGTTACTGGCAGTTAAACATGAGAAATGTGAATTATTGGTAGCAAGTGTGTGTGCTTTTCCTTCTGACTTGTGAAGCTTCAGACAAAATTCTTTGGTGTATACTGCTCCACCTGACCTTCTCTTTCTTCTAAATGATATTGAAACTATTATCACTGGCTCTGTCTCCCCCTCCCTATTGTTCCTTTCTTTCCAAGCTCTTTTTTCCCTTGACAATTCAATTTTCTGAGTTTCTGAGGTATAATTTTAATCTTTCCTGTAGTTTTCTAGAATTTTCTTCAAAGGCCATAAGGTCCTTCCTTACAGGTTCTTCCTGCTGCAATACAAAGAGTTCCCCAGGCTTATCTAATTAATGTGGCTTGCATAAATTTGTAGCAATTCAGCCAAAATGAATGAAAATTTGTGTTAAATTACCAGAGCTCAGGCGCCTGCAGTTCCGACTTTGTATTTAGGTAACTGACAGAGCCTAAAGAAGTACCATAAATACCTCAGTGTTGCTCACCGTGCAGTAGTATTTTAATCTCCAGACTTAAATCTATTCACAAAATGTCTTTTGCATTTTCTTTCTGCTTTTTTCCAGCAGTCTCAAAGCATTTTGGAAAAAAAAAAAAAAAAAAAAAAGTACTAGATTTGTGTCAGGATGTTTCTAAGAGACAACTAAACATAAAAGTGTGTGCAGTAAAGCTGATTTACCTGGGATGCAGAAATGGAAAGTGAAGTAGCTCTCTAATAGACACACACTAAATGTCGTAGTCACCCTGCTCAGAGGAATGCACTGCCAAGTGCATCTTATGATTTCTCTAATGAAGGGTAACACGCGTCCTTCTTCAGCTGCAGAGAATGATATGCCAGCCATCTGGCCCAAAGGCTGCCCAGTGTCTCTGACTGGTAAATCTGTCTGAACTGTAGGAAATCATGGACACTAACTGGCAAAGAAGATTTCCTCCCTGGCACACATGAGCCATCTCCTACTATTTTGAGAACTAAGTAGGACTCCGCTGTGTTGTTTATGTATCTGCAGACAGAGTTTTTATACTTTATGCTTTCCCTCTGACCAATACAAGATTTGCTGGGACCCAATGTAACTTTCCAGGAACCATGTAATAAAGTCAGAGCAGTTGGGAATAACAGCTGTGAGTCCCGGTTGCCACTACATGTACTATCATGATATGAAAACCAGATACAAAAGACTGGTCTGGGCTTTTCTTTTTCTCCCTTTTAATCTGGAATGTATTCAGACCTATGAGGAATTGTTAACTTTGATATCAGCTGTTTCCCCAGCTGCTTCTACTTAGAAAAAGCTTGTAAAATCTGGACTGTGTCTTCGAAGGCATCCCAGTAAGAACTTGCAATACCACAGCAATGAAGAAAATGCAAAATACTCATTGAGCCACTGAAGCTCTGCAACCAGCTCTAACAGATTTTCACAAAACTACATCCTGTTTCAAGCAAGGAAGTGTTACATTACTTCAGTCACTGACAGACTAAGAGAACCTATCTCACTGGCTAAGATCTGCCTCCTCCTTTTTTCCCCCAATCATAATCATACATTTCTTTTTGATGGAAAAAAAGCCAGTAAAAATTAATTACAAGAGCTGCTAAAGCAGAAAAAATATTTTAGACATATGATCTTCTGAGTTCTCTCCAACAACATCATCTTAGGTAATGGCTTATCACGTAACATTTGCTGTATTTTCTCTTTAACAGTAGGATATTTCCAAACTTGTGCATCCCATCTGTATCCATTTTCACAATCACTGAACAAATGCAATTAGTCTGCAGTCAGCCATGTAATGGTCTCCTACTACTAGCACTAGGTATTATTAGTCCATGGATTCTCTTATTTCTCAGCTATGCCTTCTTTCTTTCCCTAGCTTACATTTATTATCAGAGTTGCTTTTTTCCCTTCACTGCCATTCTGTGTTACTGAAAGAATCCCATATGCTTTACATTTTCATATTTCTCTCATGGTCACCTCATTACAACATAGAGATGTTTGAAACAGGAGGAAATTTTTCAGTAAAATTATTGCAAAATTTGCCCTTTATTTCTTCTCAAATTCTGTACTTTGCATTATTTCCTAGATCTGTACAGTCTGCCTTCTACCCAGACTCCCCTCTACTGATTACTATATTTTTACAAAGATATATGAACGACTGGAGAAGAGAAAATCTTCATGTCAACCTATTGAGAAAGGAGTTCTGTTTCCTTCTCCCAGAACAGATTTTCAATGATCCACCTACCTCGCAGCAGGATGCGACATTGATTTTTCTGAAGTCCAGATTGCAGTTCTCTAACTTGCTGAACAGAACAGGGGTGAACGTGACTTTGTGTGTGCTCTTCTTTGCCTATGACACACAAACCCAACAGCCTTTCCAACTTTGCTTCAATCCATTAAAAACAAAGACATGTCTCTGAATCTTCCTTCGTCTTTCAGAGTGTTAAACATGACATGCTTTAAATTCTCTGAATTTGTCAACTGGTTTCTTCACCAAGCTAAACGCCATGCTTCTCTGCCTGTATCAATGATCTTGATTTTCCTTAATGCTGCTTGTTGAACAGGTCTTTCTGTCTTTCAATGTCTTTAATTCCTGATTTTGTGGTCTGCTATCATGCTGTGTATGTGGAATTTCCTGTTTGTTTGTGGTGGGTTTTATTTTTCCTATGAGACAGTCAACTCGCCTTAATTCTAACTTCTTTTTCAAAGTACTTCTCAGAAGAATGGTGAATCCTCAGTTGTACCTCCTCAGCAGTGAAATAGTTTTATCAGGTTTGCCTCTGATGTGGACAGTGCACATGTGGAAAGCCTTCTTTACAACAGAAAGATGCACTGATTTAATTTAAACCAGGCTTTAAACCAATCTAGTTCAACTAATGTAAGTTCTTGTGTGGGCCTTCTTACCTGATAGAGCATACACAAGTTTTTCATTGTCCTGAATGAAAAATAAAATAAATGGGTTTAAGCTCAAATAGGAATGTCTGTGCTATTTATTTAAAACTGCACACCTAAACAGACTGGTGCAAACTTCTCATGGAGAAAAGGTTTTAAAATATACACAGTAAGATAAGAAAAAAGTATATACAGTCCCCTAGAGTATTTTTTCCTCTATACTGTCAGTTCCCCATCTTTTCCACACTTCTGTCTCTGATTGCAAGCACAGTTTTTCAGTTGTTTCCCAAAACAGAAACTTGCATAAATTTCACTGCAGCTTCTGGGGACCTCAACGATCTCCAAAACTGTTTTTGCGCTTACACTTCCTATTCACCAGTTCCTGTTTCCCTTTTTACCCTGCTTTTTCCACACTGTCTCTGTGGATTGTCCTGGCTCTACAGCAATTTTGAACATTTAGACTACAGCATCTCCCTTCCAAAATGTAACCAAGCTTCTAGGAATATCTTCAGAATATATATATTTTTTTCCCCTGACACATTCTTACCTTTTAATAGAGAATGAACCATTTAAAAGAAATATTCTGACAGTGGATAAATATGAAATGGATTTCTACCTCTAGGTTTGCCTAAGTTATATTCAGAGGCAGGATATACTGAAGAAGTTACAGAAATACAACAAGCCTGAATCTTTCATTACCTTAGAGAATAACCAAGCTTAGCAGCAGTGATTTCATCTCTAAGTCCAAAATCTTCTGCTGGAAATACTTTCCTTGCCTCCTTTTGAACAGGCTTAGAAATCTTTTCTGCCTTCATCTCACTTCTATTCTCAGAAACAGAAATTATTCTGGTTTCTCAGTCAGCCTATTTTCACTAGGCATTTCAGTTTGCACCCTCAGCTCAGGTTCACCTGTGTGAACCACTTAAGCAGACCTGATAGGATGTTACTATTGTCTTTTTTCCCCCTTATGCATAGGCATATTTGCTATTACATTTCCTTCCCTTTGATACCAGATTAGTCAGGCTACATTAATTATTCATTCCTGCAGGCGACAAATGCTCTGTGTTCAATAGTTGATTGACCCGGTTCTTTAAGCTCAATAGAGATGTTAGTTTTAGCTATTCCAGGGAGGACAAAGGAGAAAAGATACCTCAGCAAGAGTTCAAATATTTATAACAGATCATTTTCCTATTGCTTCTCACAGTGCTGCATGCCTTTCACTTTATGAAACTCGACATTTAAAAAATCCTTTCATTCAGTGTTAGGAAATACTTTGACACCCAAACTGGCAGAATTCTTGAGTAAAGCACTCTCCTCCACTATTTTACTGCTTCCCTGACTAGCACTGGTCACCAGAAAATGCTTCTTCTACTTAAACCCCTACCTGACAAGCTCCAGAAAGGCAAAAAAATTAATGCATTGGGATGCTGGACATTGCAAGAATATTCCAGAAAACTGTTTCTAAGGTTAGCTGCACCTATGGGATTAAGTCATTAGCTATTTACCATGAAATCATCCTTAATTCAAGCCAGCCTAAAGTAAAAGGGAAGAAAAATGTTTGCCTACAGAATTTAAAATAGGTGGTTGCAAAATTTTCTAAAGTCAAAGTGCCAAAAGGAAATGGAAAACGCATGCAGATCTTTGGTCATTATTTATGTTGGCTCTAAAGTTTCTTCTCACCCATTATGAGGCAGCTGAGAGACTGTCAGAAATTCACATCCTCTTGACTGAGGATCCAGCCTTGAAACAACTATATTCTCAGGCAGGGTTCATGGAAGGGGATCTTGGCTCAGGGAAGAACGTTACCTTTCATAATATGTTCCTTGAAACACATTTTAAGCATGTGTTCAAAATCAAATTTCTCTTCCCATAAAATTTTGAACCTTCATAAGGGAAAGGTGATCCTTCACTTTAGGTCTTTTTCTTGACTATTAATTGCCCTTGGCTCTTTGAAAATGCTGCTTTCTTTTTGTCAAACCAGACATAGTCATCTTCTTGGCTTGAGTATTAGCAAACCGTTAACCAGTTTATCCACCAACCGATACACTTCTCTTCCTACCTCATTAAAACCGAAAAGACTTCTGGAAGTCAGTTTGTATTATCTCTAATTAGAAGGTTTTATTTCACGTAAGGCTTCACCCATATTTTATACAAATGTAACAATGGACTGTGCCACATCTGTCTATTAGATATGATCACTGAACAAAACACAACTGAGCTCTACCCCACAGGGTAAGTCAGGCATCGGATGTCCGAAGGGTTTCCCCAGCTGACAGCTACATTCATAGTACAGGGTTTGCTTCACTTTTGGTCTGTGATGCAGCTAATTGGGGTCAGTGCAGCATGCAAGCTCTCACGCAGCACTTCTCAGACATTGCAGCAGCACCCCAAGGCCACTGCAGGAGCAGATGAGTCCTTCAGGCGCAGGCAACCTTTGCGGGAGTCCCAGCACTTGCCGAGCAGATGTCCAGGGTAAAGCCCCTCATAGCTGAGGGGACAGCAGAGATGCCCAGATGGGACAAGGAGGGTGGGCAAGAGCCCACAAACCCCACTCCAACAGATGGAGTGGAAGCATTTGAGGATTATGTGAGATTTTTTGTTTGGGATTTTTCATTTCCTTTTCATTTTTTCCCTACAGACTTAGGAGTCTTGAGATATGAGAAGTGCCCATGAGACTAAGAAGCAGCTGGATTGTTTTCATACATATTTCATTTGCTGAGGGTGAGTTTGATGCAGCAGGACTTTATTCCAGGATTGTCTCCAAAGGACAAACAAGATTATGTGAACAGAAGGCAGGCAAAACAACAGGTATTTAACTGACGTATGGGACTGAGCAGAGCAAAGAAACAGGGCATTTCTTCCTGAACAATCTGTTGGTAGAGGGATTTCCATCAGGTGTTCAGAGTTGGTAGCAATATGGAGGACTGGCTAATTTTCTGGAAAGACATTTGGAACAGGACCATATGGAGCTATTTTTGTTGCCACACCGGGAAAAGATAGCAATAGAGTAGAGAAAGGAGAAGCCAGAACTAACAACTAGCATGACAGAAGCAGAGGCAGGCCATACAGAGTCTTTTGAAGGATGTGCTTTTAACCTATGATGGAATTTAGACAAGAATTAACTGATGGACAGGGGACAATGGAGTGAAGCGTGACTTGTGGCTGTTGATAACAACAGCAAAAGTGCAGTTCTTTCAGACAGCTTGTAAACTTTCATACTGCTGTGCCAGACGTAGGTTTGGAAACTAAGATTAAGTTTGTGCCATGGAAAAGGGCAAGTAGGATGATAAGGAGTAGATGAAAAGGGCAAGGAAGGAGGACTAATCCTTGGGCAGAAGGATGAGGTAGTTTGGGGAGCCAGAACTTATCCAGTTAATCTGTATGAACTTGAAGCTCTGTTTCAGGATGACCTTAAGAGACAATATTTCTAGCAGAGCTGTCCTTGAGGGAGAACCAGGAGTACTGTAACAGCCAAGAATTTAAAATCAGTAAAGGGTTTCAAAGAAATTGCCTATAAAAAAATAATAAATGAGGTGGCTGCAAAGAGGATTATGGGTCCCTTTACTTCTCTTGGACAGATATTGACAAACGGATGTGATGAATTCAGAATGTTCCATTCAGCCCCCCTCTTATCCTCGCAGAGTGTCTATGAATGATGGTGGTGACCCTCGATTAGTTCTTTGATACACATTTTCCTTGACCAGCAGTACCAGTCGTTCTTCCCCACGGCCTTGTAACACGGCTTGCAAATTGTGACACCAAATTGGTATTTCAGCTATTACCAGCTCACCATCATGATTTCAATTTGCTAGGATTCAAGATCCAGGGACAGTATTTCTTAAAGAAAGCAATGTCAATACATTGCTTGGTGGCTGGTACAGCCTCTGGTAATCCATCAAAATGCAGCACAGGCAGTGAAATGGGAAGTGGAAAGCCTCTGGCAGCTTACTGTCCTCAGGACTTTGCTGGAAAGGTAGGGAAGAAAGGACAGGAGTACACAACAACGTGGTAGCAGACTGTGGTATCAGGGAAGTAAGAAGTCCCTATGGCCACATAAGAGGACAGAGGGTTTCTGCACAGAAGCTGCCTTGGGAAGGTAAACAAGCTGGACCCCTGTGTAGGACCAACCCATGATGCCAAAAGAGGAGCGGATAGAAATCAGAAGGACAAGGGGTCCAAGAAGGATCATTCAAACAATTGCAGGTGTTGCTGGGGGACACTTAGATCTTGTATGCATAGTGGTAGTGATTGCACAAAGGCATGGTGCACTAACCACTGCAAAATTTGATGGTCATATGCAAAAGAGGCTCATCTGTTAATGAGCAACATGATTCACCATAACGTAAACTTGTAAAGAGTCTGTGATACAGTGCTGATGGTATTATACCTTGTTCCAAGTAAGGGCGTAGGAGGCCTGAGTAAATGTATCTGTCTGAGACAATTCACTTCAGTTCCAGGCTCGTTTGGGAAACTAGCTCCTCAGCCGGTAGATTGCTCAGGGCAACGCCTTTGTGCCTATGGATCCTTAGTAAGGGTCAAGTCAAGGGATGCAGGCTTATTTTGCACCAAAGATACGGAGTGCCTAGAAAAGCACATTCTGAGGAGGTTTTGAGGTTCTCAGGGAAGGTAAATCTGGAGGAAAATGACCTCTGTAATGCATATGTAGCACAATATGAATTTCCTCATCAAGCAAGGCCTGGCAACATCCACTGGAGAAGGTCAGTCCATAGCCACTCCTCTGAGTACAGGGCTGATAAATTCTCTGGAACGGTGTAGGAGTTCCAACTCATAGGTTGGGACTGAGAGATAGTCAGACCTGGATTTCTTGGAAGCAAGTGGAGAGAATACAGACCCCATACTTATGGGCAATTATAGAGCTTCACTCAGGCTAGAAGGCTAGACAGACCTTTGTGTTCACACGTGGCTATTAGTTATGTACCATGTGATGCATACTGAAGTGTATCTTACTGTTCTTTTGGAGTTTTGAGAAGAAGCTGAATTGATTCCTGATATGACAGTCCGACTGCTCTATCCATACTTGCTACAAATGCAACAAATATACCTCTATGTATTCTAATTTTTTTTAAATAGAAAAATCTGTTTACACAGTTTGATGACATATCCACTCTGCAATTAGCTCTTTACCTTGAATAGTACTTTTATTGCATGTTATTAGATACAGCTGCGTATGTGTATATACATACCATCTCATTACATCTTTACACACTATAATATTTTATGCTTTGGGCAGGAATGGCTATACTAAAGCTAAAGCTTAGTTGGATGAGAAACTAGCATGGGACAGGAAGGTCTGTTAAGAAGGACTTCTTTAAGCACGTTGGCAGCAAAATGAAGGCTAGGGAAAACTCAGATCTGCTGGAGGTCCCCTACCTAGGGGACCTAGTGACAAAGGACATGAACAAGGTGACGTATCCAGTGCTTTTTTTGCCTCAGTTTTTACTGGTATGTTTTTCACCCAGGTGTACCAGGAACCTAATAACATTCTGTGGAACTGAATTATTAGCCATGGTAGAGGGTAACTAACAGAGTTAGAGATCACTTAAGCCAGCGGGACATATGAGACTGGATGGGGTGCCTCCAACAGTGCTGGGACAGCTGGCTGCCGTCATTGCAAGATCTCCATTGCTTTTAAAAGGTCATGGCAATCACAAGTAGGTTTCTGAAGACTGGGGAAGGCAAATGTCACATCCCTCTTCAAGAGGGACAAGGAGAAAGATCTGAAGAAACACAGGCCAGTCAGCCATGCACAGAAAAGCTGGAGAATAAATTTTCCTGGAAGCCATTTAGGACTGTAGGGCTGACAGTTACAGGTGCTGAACAGCCGCCATTAGCACAAGCTCATCACAGGTCAGCAACTTTCACTACCTGACAGGGTGGCTGTCTCAGAGCTTCAGCACAAGCAGCCGCTCTTAGAACACGAGTGAAGCGTTTCCCACTCAGCTTCCCACAGTAGAGCACGGTGGTGGGTTGATCCAGGCCAACAGCCAAGCACCCACACAGCTGCTCACTCCCTCCCTTTCTCCCACTCGCTGGGGCGCACAGAGCGGGAAAAAGAGACAGCCTCCATGCTGTGCAAGCACTGCTCAGCAATAGCCAAAACACTGCTGTGTTATCATCAACCCTGTTTGGGTCACAAATCCAAAACACAGCACCATAAGGGCTGCGATGACGAGAATTACCTCCATCCCAGCCAGACCCAGTACAAGCATGAAAAACCTTCTGATATTTTGGTAAACTCTTAACACAGGATGAATGTCAAACATAAAACAAGACTTCTGTGAAAAGTATAAAAATTGTAATACTAGCAACTAAAATAAATTAATTTAAATTATGTAGTCTGGACAAGTGGAAAAAATTGAAAACTGGTAAACAAACTGAATCTTTGTGCAAAGAAAAATAAAATATAGATGCATGGTTTAAAAATGTCTTATAACCTTTAGCTGTCAGCCAGCAAGTATTTTGAAAATATACTCATTAAAATTGACGTAATTCTGGAACACAACTGAAAAGCAAAACAACCCTTCCACCATTGTTCAAATGCTGCAGTTTCCTAAGGAGAGGTCATAAGACTTCCCAACCCTAAAGAATGCTGATACTTTGCATTCTTTTCATGTAAGAAGAAAGAGGACTGGAGAGATAACAGGAGGAAGAATGTATTAGCCTTATACCCTTGAGCTGTGATGAAATACCAGTCTACTTACATTTAATTATGTTCCGTTTATAACAAAGCATTCAGCAGAAAACATCAGTAAGAACGTTGACACACTCAGACTCCTTCTAATAAGAATGAAGAAGAATTATAGTTGGAAATCTGGAATTGAGAATTCAACTGAAAAGGGATTTTTGCTGTTTAGCAATTAGTTCTCTCTGTAATGTAAAGTAGTGTTTCTAATGAAAAATTATTGGGTATATCTACAACGGATTTACGTGTTAAGATCAGTTCAAAGATTAAAAAACGACTACGTTACTCTAGACAAAGACACATTTGGACTAAATAAACTCCACAATATATAATTTCTTATTGTCTATTACTTAATGTTCTCTGGAAGGAACATAAATAAATAAACCATAAAGACATGAACTTTGCAATTGTATGTTTGCCGCAAAGCTAACAGAAATCTTCGGTCAACTACCAAACATCTGAAACTAAGCCTCTTCCAGAAGAAAAAAGTGGTTCTTAGAATAGGTCTGACCATCTCTTGGATGGATAAAGTGGGGTCAGGTAGAGCCAGCGTCAGGTATTGTTACTGTGGGAAGCTGAACACCCAACTTCATTCGTGTCTTAGAAGTGGTTGCTTGCACCTAAGCTCCAAGACAGCTACCCTGGCAGGTACTGAAAGGTGCTGACCTATGCTGAGCTTGTGTTAATGGCAGCTGTTTAGCACCTGTAACAGTCAGACCCTACAGTCTTAAATGGTTGTTTCCTAGAAGCTAGGGCCAATTGTCCGTACTTGGGTACATGCAAAAGTCCCTTTGAAAGAATAAAAAGAACCTGAAGATGTTGAAATCAATCAAGTTTGATGTTATTTACCATGGATGTGGCATCTGACCCTAAACATGAAATATGGACACTAAGCACCCATCACTTGTGCAACGAGTGCTTAGTTCAAGGCTTGCAGTCAGCCAGGTTCTCAGTTCCCATCACAACCACAAAAAAAAGTTCTGAAGTTAACTGTTTTTAGAAATAAAATCTAGAAAAAAAGTCCCACCAAACCCAATGATCTTGGAAACACTAAGAATTTAAATTAGTTTTACTGTTGTTCATTTTCACTTTTAAATCAACATGAATGCCTTCCTCTATTGAAATAGCACAGCTTCCACAGGTCCAACTCAGTTGCAATCTCAAAGACAGAATGGGATGGAAAACAGAGGAACAGAGAAGTGGTAAGACCCAAAGCCAAGTACATCACCTAATTCTCTTGAGCCTCATTTGGAAGCCATACCAGTAGCTCCCAGGAGCAATCGGAGTCCCCATTCCCACTGACACTGGAGCTTCCATGGGACTCAGAAAACCCATGAGGCTGTGCATGCTCACACTCATGTGGAGCGACGCTTTGCTGTCTACAGAGCTAGAAGAACAAGACCCTCTCTAACTGGGCAGCAGTAATGTGCCCATTATCTCTGATGATAAAATGTGCAATTTCTTTAGTAAGTCCCAGACTAATGAGACTTAATGGAGAGAGAACTGTGCCTCAAGAGGCCTGGCCTCTGTTTTCATCTCTGCTGCTAGTTTGGCTCTGGCAACTTAGTTTTACCCCTCTGTACGTCCATTTACCCATTGTAAGGCAGGAGATAATGAAAATGATGGCCTTTGTGCAGAACTTTGAGATCTTCGGATGAAAAAACTCCAAAGGATGGCTTTTACTTTCCCTGTTGCACTAGACATCTTCTTTCCTCCCTCTCTCCCTCCCTCCCTCCCTCCCGACTTTCCTTCTTTCTTTCTCTTCCCCTCTCTCTTTCTTCTTCCCTCTGTCATCCTCCCACCTTCCTCCCTTCCTTCCTTTGAATCTATAAATTGCTTTTTCAATCTTCCATATCAGAATACTTCTGTAGGATTATCACTGTGAGTAGTGTCCTAAGGCAGAACTGAATTGCACTGAATTGGAAGAAGAACGAACAGCAATATTTTGTAGAGCAAGGTCTCTGGAAACTCACAGGGGTTTATTCACTTTATTTTGCTTTATCTTCCTTTTAGTATATAGTGGTAGAGACACTTATAAAGATTTTAATGAAAAGCACTAAATTTTAGCTTAATGTGAGGCTGTATTGTGATAGTGGCTTCCATTTGGGTTTTCCTTAAAGGCAGAATTCTCCCGTGAAGTCAATATAAATTTCTACTTCAGCCGCATGGCAAATAACAACCTGTAACCATTTTTGAAAGAAAAGAAACCTCCTACAAATATTGTCACTCTAGCATGCACCGTGTCTAAAACTGAACAGCTAAAATAATATTGCAAACAACAGTGGGGAAAAGCAAATGTAAAAAGTAGTAATTGCATCTAAGATAACTATTAACGGAAACCCAGAATGCTATTGTGAAAAAGGCATACAGAGCAACTTCTTAATTTGTTACAAACCTTCTGAATTTGATTCACATCTCAGCAGTAATCCATCATACTGAGAAATTGCTTTTTGTGCTGATCTAACATTTGATAACAGCTCAGAAGTCTGAACTTTATGACGGTATAACATTAAGAGTGGCAATGTAAGATTGCAACATTTCTTTATGAAAACATCATTCCACCTTTCTGATGAGATAGACCTGTTGCACACGTTTCAGCAGAAACATTTCCAAGGAAATTTAATAAAACACTAAGATAAAAGACCATTTGAGTTTTACAATTACACTGTGATTCAATTCAATAACTTCTAACACTCAACAGATTTATATGTTTGCCCCAGTGGGAACTTAGTCTAATTCTAAAGAAAAAAACGAATTATGTCGGTTTTCCTGGAAAACTGCATTAGTAACTCCAGGCAGCAAATAAATTTGTGTTCCTTGTCAGACTAACAGTGCAGTTAGAGTAACAACATGGTATCAATCAGATCATCAAGATGCGGAGAAACCAGCAAACACTGGCAACCCAAGTGACTTCAATGAGTCAATGCAACAACAGTCGGCAAGGGAAGGGTGGAAAATTGTTACTAAAGCACATGTTACTCCTTGCTCCAGATTTGTTTGCTTCTTTTCTTACACAAACTGTTCTCCCAGATCTGTACGTTATAACAAAATCACCTTTTTGGAGGGCAGCCCACACAATCTCTGAAGATTTCCAAGCAAACCATAGTCTTAAAAACGACACCCTTTTCTTAATCAGGAGTAATAGTGGACAGAACTGAAATGACCATTTTTTTGCTTTTGCTAAAAGCTTTACACATTTTCATGGAAGTAGAAAAGCAGGGAACTTTCCTGTCTTGAGACTGTATCAGACTGTAAGCCCCTCGTTTTAAGTAGTGGGCAGCAACATATGCAAGTAAAAAACTGCAAAGACAAAAAGTCAAAGTGAGAGACCGAATTCCAAAGAAAACACTTTGGTTTGTTTATCATTTCTCAGAAACTATCATGCTACCCTAAAAATATCACAAAGGACTAGAACTATGTGGAGAACTGGTATTTTTATTAACTGGCTGGGGGGGGGGGGGGGGGGGGGAGAAAAAAAAAAA
>VYXH01010550.1:668669-707529 GCA_013397275.1 Burhinus bistriatus
TGGCAGCGGGAGGTGTGCGGGGGTCCCCGTCCCCATCCCTGCCTGCCGCTCGCCCGCCCTCCCTCAGCTTTCCCGGCCCTCTTGGCGGCCTTGGCCTCCCGCCCCGCTTTTCCCCAGGGAGCTCCCTGGTTGCCAGGCAAATCCTCGTCGGGTTTGTGCTGTCCGGCATCTCCGGCTTCTGGCCCGGGGAGGCGGGTAGCCACGTCTCCAGCGGTGCTCCTCGGTGAGGGCGTCCCGTCCTCGAAACGTGGTGGAGGCCTGCGAAGCCACCCCGTCTGGGGCTGGTGGAAGCGGGAAGGGGAAGGGAGCAGCCTGGGCCACATCGCTGCCTGCGTGGCTGCTGGCAGCACAGTTCAAGTGGGGCACGACTGGACGAACTGGGGATGAACGGCTGTCCATGCGTCCATCTTGCCTGTGGGCCTTACGGTGCGAATGCCGCTAGAGCAGGCTGTGGGCTCCTATCTTTAATTCTGGAGGCTGGCAGGGTAGGAAACGAGTGAAGCCGCTTGCTCGCCGCTCGGCGAAGGAACTCCGGCACCTTCCACCCCGCTGCTGAGTGCTCGTGGTCGGGGCTGCGTCCCGCCTTCGGTGGGGCACTGGTCTGCCACCCTCCGTAGGCAGCGGCTCCCCTCTCTACCCAGGTGGGGTTCGGCTGCGGGAGGTGTCCAAGTTGTCTTGTGACTTCACATGCTGTTAGTTTTTTTCCTTCTTTATTACCACCTTCTTTAAAAAAAAAAAAAAAAGGAACTTTGGCCCCTGCACCAGCAACTTTTCATGTGTCTTCCAGTGTTTCCTGGTGGACGAGTTTGGTTTGGGTTTTTTTAAGTGTTTCAGTCAAAAAATGCTGCAATTCTTAATTCACAGGGTGGTTAGTTTTATGTTCAAATCAGTTGATGAGATTTAAAGCTGAACTTGAAAACAATTTTTGAGTCGTAATTGAATTCCGCTCCTTTTATAACGAGGACCTGAAATTCCTTCATATAGATAATAGAAGTGAGAAATAATGGTTTTGCTTTGCGTGGCAAGCACAGTTCAGCAGTACGGTTAAGCCGATCTTGGCTGAGCAGAGTCGTCCCAGTTCTGCAGCCTGCTTTGTCATGGCATTAGCTTTTACCGGACCTCCTGGTGAGCTGGTTCAGGGAACCAAACCAAAGCACCTTTCCCAATGTCGACGGCTTTTGCTGCCATAGCTCCTCGAGCTGGCTCGCCTTGAGGTCAGGTAAACGTCAGCTTCAGTGTGAAGGGATGGTTAAGACCTTAGGTTGGTTTAGCTATGTCTACCTGCTGCAGCATCGGCGGAAAGGGAACAAAGGATGAATGGTGGATATTTTCATTTAGATGCTTTGTAACTGTGTTTTCTGATCTTGTTGCATGTTTGAGAGTGTTACTTCAGAACCTGTCTTTTAAAATAGGTGGAATTTTTTTGAACACCTGAAGTGAGCCTCTGTAGGCCACGTGAGAAACTAGCAACGCACAGTGCTGAAGTGCAGTACAGGTTTCCCTTGCTGTCAGAGTATTTCAGTACTCTGAATTATTACTTTTTTTCCTTTGTAAAACATGCAACACCTATGAACTGAAGAGCTTTTTCAGCTATGCGCCTTTTAAGATAGTTAGTATCCCTGAGAGGTTTTTTTTGTAAGTTTGCAACAATTCAGCTTTGGAAGGAAGGTGGTCACCAAGTCTGTCTTTGAGGCCAGAAAAAAACTAATGCTTTTCCCTATCTTCAGGTTGTTTCTGGAAGAAGATGGTTCTGGGCTGGTTGGCAGAGGAAAGTGGCCCTGTGGTCTTTTAACACTGTGAAAATCCACAATAAATGTGCTGACTATAGGGGCTGAAGCTGGGTTTTAATCCACTATCTCAAGCCAGTGTAGATCCTTGAATAATAATATGCAACAGGGCAGTTTGCAAACAAGTTTTAATAAAATGAAAGTCAAAAATTCTTAAATAAATGATGACTACATAATTGCAGATGGAATGATATTCATAAATAACAAGGCAAATTCCTAGCAAGGCAAAGATGTGAATAGGGGATCTTTTTTGACTAATGGAGCTTAAAAGCTCTGGTTTTGCTGCATATGGTTGTATAAAGACCTACCTGTAATTATGGATGTGTCTTACCCCACTGAGTATGAATTAGACATGTAAAAGTTAGGAAGGATTTGGATCATCAAATTAAAGCAGAATTGACAAATCCGTTGTTTTCCATATGCACTGTTAGCCCTCGCTTACTGACTGCATGCAGTCTGTTAGTTTTCCTCTCTGCACTGATCTTCTGCGGGGCAGGGGGGGGAAGACACGAAAAGCACTTGAAAAGACAAAGGATAATGAAATGGAAGGAAACCTCAAGACCTCAGGCTGGTAACAGGGTGCACGGAGCGACTTTGAACTCCTTTCTGAAACTTAAGAGGGCCCCAACTTAAGCTTTATTAAATACCCATCTGTCAGTGAGATCAATGCATCTGTAATACGTTGCTGAATAGGTTCGTACAGCTTGCAGTCCTCTAAAGAGGTCTCTGTAATTATGCTTTTAGCTGTTCATTTCTTCAAGTAGATACTGTGGAGGAATAAAGCGAGGTGATTGTGTTAATAGTTTATTTATGAAGCTTTACAGTAGGTTCATGGAAATAGTTATGTGCTTTTTCCTACATTAAAAAAATATAGCTCTAAGCCAAGGTTTCTGTGAAATGAAGGTATGTAATAACTCTTACTTCCGTTCTTGTTTTGCCAGACACTAATGTATGCTCCCTTAAGCTTGGCAGAATGGCATATTTTGCGTTTTCCTTGGTCCTGGCTCTTCATACATCTTATCAATGTAATGGAATCCGTTATTATCCAGTACATAAGAAATAAATTTTGTGTTAATATTTAATACTATGCTCAAGGAAAAAGGGGAGCTGCTAAAGCTCATGGTTATACTCTGGATTTCTAAAAGTTCCTGTTCGGTCGCTGTGACCAGCAGGCGATTTGGGTGGAGCTGGAAGTTCTTCCCCAGGAAGGACTGCCTCGGGTCTGCAACCTGAGCGAGCTGGGGCCAGAGCCATCGCTGGGCTGCGGTGCTTCTGCGGTACTTGCTGTGGCTGTGACGTGGTGCGGTTTCTTTCAGAATTCAGTCTTGGAAATGGTGCAGTCTGAAAGAAGCACGGCAGCGGGTGGGGGGAAAGGGTAAATAGACTGAGAATGTTTACCAACTCCAGAAGGTCTTGAGTAGTAATTGATTAACACAGTTCTTTAATACGTTTCCAAAAGGAGTAGTCATACCCTTAAGAGGAACACAGGCTGGCATTCACAAGGCAGTCCCGTCCCCCTCTGGGGAGGGGGAAGACATGACAGATAATAACTAAAATCCAAAACTTGGCTCTTATTCAGCAGCAGGGCAAACAGACTTGTACTGTTGCTCTTTTCGGAGCATGCTGGCAGATGATCCCCTTTCTGTTTCACACTTTAGAGGCTCGTGGCCTCTTGGCCATCACCACCATGGCGAGCGTCTCCCAGTCCCCTCCTGCCTTAGCACAGGTCCCACCGGACCTCTCCTGAGCAACTGCAGCCCGAGGTCCCTCATCTGCATGGGGACAGCTTTCTTCCCAATACCGTCACTGTCGTTGATGCCGTCCTCTTCTGAGTACTGATATCTGGCAGCATTCTGGAGGGTGGAGTATCAGTTATTTAAATTCTCTCTTTGCTCTGTGCAGGATTTACTATAAGGAAATCTGCACTCTTGCTCCTTTAAGAATGACTTCTAAGTGACAAAATCACTGTGGTAAGCATCTGTCGAATAATGTAGTAAATGCTAGGCGAGTAAGAAGTAGATGAATCCTTGTAAGTCCCAAGAAAATCTCACAAATGGAGTGGGTTTTTCTTTAGCTTGGTGGATGTAATCATTATTTCTTCTCTCTGTCTAACACTGAGGTAGTGTAGCTTGGTTGAAACCTTCTGAAAAGGAAGGTGAATTTTGTTGCAAGAGTATTTCTCTTCTTAAGCTGAATCTCTTGAAACTAGATTGGGTATGAGCATGCTGTGTCATGCGTGGCAGAGATGTACATAAGCTGTATGTTCAGGATGCTGATCTAATTATTTCACTTTTGGTCTCAGAAATACACATTATTACTGCAGTTGTTTACTGGATTCTTCTTTTGGTTTCCCAGATCTGCACAGTAACCCTGGATTACTAAAGATTATTCAGTTATGCATGAATGTACTTCTCGCTGTCTATACTATGCCTATTGATATTAGGGCAAAAAATCAAATTATTAAAATTATGAAGTTACTGCATTGGTCAGTCACTATTATGCCTGGTTATTTACTGCTTAATCCCTGTTAATTCTACGTATAGACAAATCTGAACATGTTAGCTGCATATCTTTGCCAGTGACAGTTAAACAGAAAACAAGTGGGTGGTGGCCTGATGATACACAGTATGAGGGGAGAGAGATCTTAGACCACCAAAATTAGCACTAAATCTTTGGATATTGTTTTCTTCAGTTTTCTGTTAGATGTTGAAGAAAGTGGAAGCGTGTGTGCATTGTTCAGAAGTACTGTTCGTAACCTGGCAGATGTTGCTGTGGAGACAGCGTCTTCCACAAAAAGTAATTTGAAAAGGAACTAATAAGAACTGATTGTGCAATGATGTTAAATTTATAAATCAATGTAAATAAAACATACCAATCACTGATTAACCGAGATGTTAGAAGAAGACAGCACTTGACAGAAGTCAGAGGGCTTGCTTTTGCAAGCAAACAAAGTTCTAAGGAGTTTGCATCAAGCAAAATTAATGGGAATTCTAATTTTTCTTTCATTTTTAAAACTACATTTCTTTGTTGCCTAACCTTTCTATCTGTCCTTGTTCCGTGTGAAACATTTCTCATTAATTTAAGTATTGTAAGTTTTATGCTGGAGAGAGAACACAAAATGGTTACTTTTGTGTTTGGTGGTTGTTTTTTCAATGCATGATAAGGTGACACAGTTTTGATCGGTTTTAAAAGATATTTGGTTTTTTTTTCTGTTAATCTCCTGTCTTTAGTTTAATGTCCTTTATTGAATCAGAAGTTCTTATCAGAAGATGGCTTTCAAATATCACACAAAGCTTAAAATCTGTTTAAAAAAAATCCCAGGGCCAAAGAGCTGTCACTTTCTCCTAGGGCAGGTCACCTTCTCCTTACTGCTTGCCTTCACCCAGGCGGTAAGATTTATGCGCAGCAGTCTCCTTTCCATTGCTGTCCTGGTTAAGAACTGAGATCAAAACCTGTTTGAGGGATTAGCATCGAACTGCTATGAGGTGCCCTAATCCCTCTGTGGCTGGGCACCGATGCAGCCTGCCCTCGCCGCCCTGGGAAGCCCCTTCGGCTGCTCTGGCACCCTGCTTGCTCGGGCTGTGACACCTCTGCCGAGGCTGGCTGCGTCATGGCCGTGTGAAACACAAACCAACACGTCTGTAGGTGGTTTTATTGATTCCTGACCGCTATAGTGGTTTTCTGATGTGGTCGCTGATGGCAGTTTAACCCATCCAATTAGGTAACGAGATGCATCGTCTTGTCCTGTGCTGTCCTGTAAGCGTGTATAGCAATGGTTGAAGAAAAAAAAAAAAAAAAAAAAAAAAAAAAAAAAAAAAAAAAAAAAAAAAACCAAAAACAACCACCAAACCAATATTAAAACAGAAAGCAGATCAAGAGCAGTCTGCCTGTTGCTCTTAGTAGCTACAGTGTTAGGCCTGGCTTGGTTCCTATTTTACATTTCACTTTATAGAGGATAAGTGATGAACATAAGTGGATTTGCTTTCACTTCTTGTTTGTGTTTCAAAGGGATGCTTTCATGTTTGCATAATTTCTAAAACTGAATCATTACAAGGATTTGAAATATGGTAAATGCTTATGTTTTGCAAAACAAAAAGTTCTGTTCTAAATGCAAGTTAAGAGTCCTCCTAACCTTTGCTTTTTATTATACAGTTCATGAAGTACTTCTTTGTATAAATGCTATTATTATAGCTGTAGTTTTTAACTTGAAATGACAAGTGAGGTTCTTCATCCCTTCTTGTTTCATGGGAGTATTTAACATTCATGTTTGTGGCCTTTTGCATAGCGTTATGCAAGCCATGGCCTCCATTTCTTTGTCTTACTGCTGCAAGTTTACAGGGGTGGGGGAGAACTAAAACAGAGCTGAGTTTTCTAAAATGGTATTGGAAGCAGGGGATAAAATGAGCTGCAACCTCTCAGGATGAGCAAAGATGGCATGATGTGAAAGGGAATGGCAGATGAAGTCCTGAAGTAGCTGTTCCTCACACTTGCCACGTTTAAACACTTTGGGCCCCTTTTTCAAACTGTGATTACTATGAAACTGGGGGGGATTACAGTGAAATATGGGGGGGAAGGGAGGCGGGAGTCGTTTTTAAAACATTCTTCACTTATGCTGCTTTGACTGAGGTTTGTTGTGTCTCTCTAATTTTTGTTCCAGTGAAGGCTGGTGGGATGCGGATTGTGCAGAAACACCCCCACAATTCTGATGCCAAGGAAGAAAAAGATAAGGATGACCAAGACTGGGAAACCAGCAGGTGAGCATTTTGATTTGGCGCATGTGCTACAGCAAATTTCCGTGACCTTGAATCTTATCACCAGTTTTGTTTTCCTGGTGGATAGCAAACTAAAGATACAGTTGGTTTTGTGTCATAAAATTGATTTAAAGCAGTAGCAAGTTATATGCTCCTTCGAGAGACTTGGGGAATTTGGGAATTTTTACCTTGCTGAGCCTCCTTTAAATGATTCTGCCAGGTAAGGGAAGGTTGGAGAAAAAAGTGCAGTTAAAGTAAGATAACCGCTTTCCTAAAATCTGAACATCATTTCACACTGTGCAGAAATATAGAGCCTAGGCACATTCAGTCACAAGCATTAGGCTGTCAATCTGCATAGGAGGTTGTCTTGCTGTGTGCTAGGTGATTCCTTCTACCCTTTGGCCCATATTCCCATCTCTGTGAGGTATTTGACAATATGGTGCTTTTTAAAAGACAAATAAAAATAAATGCTATTAGTAGTATCTGCTTTTATATTTGGTGGGCATTTAACAATTTTAGTGGTGGAGGATACCAAAATAGTTGTTGCTGTAGATTAATACATTTAAAAATAATAATAAATCTTAAAACTGCTAGTAACTGCTGTGTAGAAATGTAAGCAGGGAGGTTCAATGGACTGTTGCTGTATTTCTGTTCATACAACAGCTGGTTTTGTGCTGCTTTCCTTGGCTCGCTGTTTTATTTTGTAGTCAAGACTATGTTTACCTGAAATCTTTACGTACTAGCTTATTTCATGGATTTGTCCTTGCTATTTGCTCAAGGCAAAAAAAGCTAGAGAGCCATTCTTGTGCTTTGGTAAGTAGACTGACTTGTATGATGTTTATTTTACATGTAAAACAATGGTAATAAATAGGCATTGTGAAAATGTCTGTGTAAATAAGAACAAATGTGTTTATTTACTAAATCACAACTTGACTAGGAAACACAACTATGAGAAGGGAAGAGTAGTTTTAATTAATCTATGCAAATGAAAGGCAGGAAACCGAAACTTTATGCCATTTCTTCATTAAGCAAATTGGTCATCTTGTATTTCTATTCAGTGGAATGTAAGTTGGAACAGTTTTTATTGCAGCCAGGTTTTGACCAAAGGAAGGAATCATATCTTGTGGCTAACTTAAACTTTGCTTGAGGATACATCCTTTTATTTAAGGTGTGTTATATACCTGCTTATTCTTGCATTTCCTTGGCATGCCAACCTCATGGCGAGGGAATCTCATTAGGATCCAGATGAGAAGACTTCTTAGGCCTGTTCACAGATCTAAACCTCTGTTACGGTATAGCTATCTGCTTTATTCCTTTCTTCAAACAAGATTATATTTTTCCCCTCTCACTCAAATAGTGTAGGGAAAAGTTAAAATTTAACCTTGCTATTTCTGGCTGTGTCCACTCTAGCAAGTGCGGTGGCACAACAGAAGCAGATCTGTAGGGGGAAACAGTCGATGCTGGGAACTCCGTGTTCACACTGTGTATGTTTTGGAAATTACTTAGTCTGGCCTTCTGGACTGAAGGGACCAATCCTAGATGGTGTGTGTTAGGTGTCTCCTTGGACTGCGTGTTCCAGTTTAGCATCATCTGCGAGGAGTCCAGGTCAGGTGCCCGGAGACCAATCAACAGTGCAAAACAACGCGTGGCCAACAGAACAATTGGAAGGGGGAGTGCACTCCTAATCTTAAGATGCTGACAAATGTGCACTGTATATTAATATTGTAAAGCAGGTCTGGGAACAATTTTTATGCTTTAAAGGCAAAGGAGAAAGTTTAATGACCTCTAGAGCTACCTTGTTAACTAGGGAATAGTTAGCTGTTGCACCTCATCAAATCCATTCCCTTGGCTACCTGATCAGTTTATTGTCAAAATGTGCACTTAGGGTGGGCTATTTGCTTTGGTTTTCTTGTAGAGGATACGTTATCGGTCCATGTTAGGCATTCGTGCACACAGTGGTTCTCGCGCCTGTATATTAATACAAAAAGCATTCATCTGAACTTTTTATTTCTTTCATTCAATCCTCTTCAGAAAGAAGGAGGCAGGATGGACATAAGGAGCATAGTTAGATAGGAACCAGTATGAATTATAAAACAAAACTCTAAGTTGGTTTACAAGTCTGAGAGAAGTTGTTTTCCTGGTAGAACTGTGAAACCTTTGCGTCTGTGAGGGAAAGGGTTTAATGTGCCTGTTGTAGACTCCTGTGGGAATACTACTGCAGCTGGTGGCTGTACAAGCTATAGGTGTGAGCAAGAAGCTATTTAGCCATAGACAGAATAAGCAAACTCCACAGGCCATAGTACATAAAGTTGTTGTTTGTCAAAATTAAATTACGTTTGCAGCACATCAACTGCTTTTGTGCTGGAAGGTGCAGTGCCCTGGAGTTTCTATGTCTGCTCCTGGTGATTCGTGGTGCCCTTCTAAAACATAGGGCTTTCTGATGCCTGTGGAGGGAGGTTTATCAGGAGGGGGAGAAGAGGCCACTAGCATTCTGTTCTGCTTTCTCTGGCATCGATATATATGTACTTTTTGGTCTTCACTAGCTAGTATTTTATGTCCCTTTGGTAAGCAGATGCAGACACATCTGTGTTTTTAACTTTCTACTCTCGTGTTTTCAGTCTTTGCCTCGTTAAGGTAGTATCGTTGATATGATGCAATCTCTGCTCTCTATTGCATTCAAAGTCAAAAGAAGCAAACAGCCCTTTGGGCAATTCTTATCAGGTGATGCAGGCAGCTGACAGTGATGTGAGAGAAAATAATAGAACAGAGAAGAGTAATCTGTGTGTGAAGAGGGAGGCTGGGATGATTGAGTGATTATTTTAAATCTCATTGCAGGCTTAGTTGAGGACAGATTAGTGGAATTGGCAGTAAATCGAGGCAGAAGATTTTGAGGTCTCCCAGAGTTCCCTGGGAGCTCCGAGAGCACACATCCTCCCCACAATGGCATGAATCTGAGCAGCTGCTCAGCAAGAAAGGTTTCAGCTATTGTTCGTAGAAGTATTTGTGGCTTTGGAGACAGCTGGCATTGTTTTTGCAGTGTGCTAGCAGAAAAAGACATTGAGTCAGTGTTTCTAGTCTTAATGTAAACAAAGCTGATAGAGGTAAACACCCCTGAAGTAGCTAACTGTGCTGTGATAAAGGTGAATTTAGCATTCATCAGGTATATCTTCTTTGACATTTCTTTTTCTCAGTTGTTTAGCAACTTACAGTCCAGTTACTGTAATTTACTCTGCAAAGTATTTTATTCAGTTCTGGTTCCTAAAATAAAATTGCTATGACAGCCTACCATTTCATGAAATGGTAGACTGACTTGTCAGGATGGTGATTTGTGATCCCTTAAAACAACATGTGGTAAGATGATTTTATACGAATATAAACTTTTCCTACAAGGCAATTTTCAGCCTTGAATGGTAATGGAAATAATTTTATGTGTCTGGTATAAATATAGTTTTACTTAAAGAGGAATGGCTGGATATAATTATATGGGGAAGACTCAATGAAAGAAGAAAGGGATTGCATCATTTGGCTTAGGTAAACTAAAAAAAATGTGTGTGGCATCCAAAGACAGTGGCACTGCTGTGGTCAAGATGTCAGTGGTAAACTTGACTGTGAGTTGGGGTCCCCAGCCCATGTGTTCTTCAGAACAACAGTGATTTTGATCAGCCTGATTGGAGATAGGATACTGGCTGGATGAACTTCTGGTCTGATCTGTTACTGATTTTCTTACCTTTCTGTAATTGCTTAAGACCTGCATTGATTTGTTTTGGTTTTTTGGATATGGTTGCAGTTTTGATTGATTGTCAGTCATACTGATTGCTGCCGGAAGGGTGTTTTGTGATGCTAGAGAAGGTGAAACATATAATTAGAAGTAGGGTTACGAATAGAAACCATCATTTTTCAGGATGTATCTTGTCATAGAAAATATTTGGAATAAGTAGGCTACTCATAGTCCTGGGCTTTATTAGAATGCATGTTTAACCGAGATCTGCAGTATCACACTCGCTCCTGTGCCAGCATCTAACTCTAGCCATAATAAATGCTCCTGAAAGACAGATAATTTGAAGTGAGAGTTGCATGTTCAGTTTTGCGCAAGAGCTTCATTAATTGTCAGTCTGGGACCTCAAGAAAAAGAAACTATAATTATGTATCAGCATCTGGATTTAAAAAAAAATTAAAGCAAATATCTGGCCCATTTTGTCTTCTAACGAACAAGGTAAACTGCAAAGGCTTTCATCTCTAAAGTCTTTTTCCTTCTCTTTTGTTATATTTCTGAAGGAAAGTGGGTAATTACAGTGGTTTAATTACTGAATATAAACGCAGTAGAGTGGGTTTTGAGTACACCTATGTAAATTGTATGTGTTTTGTATCTTAAATTTACCTGGAGATTGTGAATCCAGCATTATGTCTGACTTTCTCATTAGCTCTAAAAAGAACAAATTATTCAGCCTGGATTTTAATTCAGTTTAGGATGTGGATATTGGCCTTAGCTGTATTCATTGGGCAAAAGAAAAAGAAAAAAATTTAAGAGGATAGTTTAGAATGTGATGACTCAAAAGCAAAATCATGCTCATGAAGCGTATGGGTGTCCGTATGTCAAAAAGCCAGTTTCAGTACTTATGCAGTTCCATGGCTAGAGAGGAGTTGGTGAAAGCCCCTGTCATCCTTCAGGTATCTCTGTGTTACTTGTTAAGTCTGAATATGCTAGTTAAGCTGGTGCCTGTTTTTTTTTTCTTTTAGAAGTGTGGTGGAAATCTTAAAAATTCAGGCTGTGGGTATATCCGTTCATTCCGGAGAAAATTTGTTTGTCCCTCACTTAACTCTGTTGCAACTGACAAGAAGTAAGCCACAGGCAAGATTTCCATTTTTTCATTTGCCACTGAAGATTTTGCTGTCATTGAACTATATTTAATTTTTGCCTTGTAATAACCCTTGGTGTCCGAACGTCTGACACAATTTAAAAAAATATAAAGTAGATTATACAACTAAACCATTAGAGCAGGTTTGTATGTTTGTTTACACCCTAAATATGGAAATGCTTTAAACTGTTTATCTTCCTTGTATTTCGCCCTGTTGTTCTGGCTGTTTAGCTGGGGCAGGAACTGTAAAGTCAAAGTCCTGACCCTTTCACTTGGGAATATCTGCCCTTCAGCACAGCAAAGACCTGGGAAATGATGTCTGGTGTTCAGCTCACTTGCACACAAGTCCTGTAGGAGGTATTTTCCGTCACGGATGAAGCTGTTTCAGTCCAGCTAATTCTAATGTTGTCTGTTACAGAGTCAACAGGTGTTTGACAGAGGAAAATCTTGGGAGTTCTAAGAAAAAAAAAAAAGTGAGATATTTTACTGCTTGTTAAACATGGAAACTGAACCCGTATGAACAGGTAGCTCTGTACTTCCATAAATACTTGGGGTGAACAGCTCATTAGTGTTTTTCCTGTATAGTTCACCAACATAAAACTGAAAGAAGACCTCTTTACCTGTTCACGCATCTATAAAACCAAAATATCGGAAAAGCAAGCAAGCATTGACTCGGCACAGTGAGTATTTAAGGTTAGAAGAAAGAGGCAGGTCGGGACAGATAGGCTGCTACATCTTCTGCTTAAGTTTTTGGAGAGGAAGCGTGCAACTTTGGCGGGTAGAGGATTGACAGTCTCCCTTTCTGGCCGCAGGGCCACTTAAGTGTTGGCTTAAAACATCCCTTGGGCTATTGTGTCAGCAGAGGCAGCTGTGTAGGAGTGAAGTGGTATTATGTACAAGCATCCATCATCAACATCTGGATCCTCTTCTGTAACAGAGTTCACATTTCTTCTTCCACTTTTTGAAACACCTCTTTTTTTGCCCTCTTTTTGAGGCCTGATTCTGTTACCTCTGTGACCTGATGTGGCTTTACACAAAGATTATGTTCACAGACTATATGGCCATTTTGTGCTTGACCATATAAAAACTGAAACTTGATTAAATGTATGGATATAATGGATATTACACTTGAGGGTTTTTATTCATGTCTTTGGCCTTTGAGCTGTCATTACTCAGATGTGGAGCTTTGGAGGCAGTTGGCCTTAGAGGATGAAATGTCTGGAGGCAATGGAATGAAAAAGCCACCTGGCTGTGAACACCGTGCTTGCAGTTTCTGGGAAAGATGCAAACTACAGCAAACGTTAGATGTTACCCCATTGTCATACCAGAGTTTGATGTTACTGTAACTTTTTCTTTACTTGGTTAAATATTCCAGAGGCTAACAGGAAGTTCTGCTGGCAAAAGAGCTGTAAAAAATTTGCAACTATAATTTTGTAATATTATTAAGCAGAATACAGAACATAGCGCAGTGAGGGAAATAGCTTCCTACCTTCTCCAAAACATATTTATTTTCCAAAAAGATTCTGTGCTTAATGCTTTTTTTTTCCTTCCTCCTTATCTTTGTTATTTTGGACTTAAATTCACAATTAAGGGAATAGCTGCTTAATAGTGTCACAGTCTTCTCCTTTACATAAGTGATACTGCCTTCAATGCATTTTCCCACCTCATTATTCATTTTCGTGTCTTAATCTTTTGCACAGAGTTTTTGCGATTAGCAGATACTCAAGTCAGCAAAAGTTTATATATGCGTTATTTGTTTAATTATAAAACCAAAAAAACCCAGTATTAGCAGTTTTCATGTGAGTTTTCAGGACAATACCTTCTGCAGATGACCCGTTACTTGGAGAAGTAGCAAAGTAATTGTGATGACCTGTGTTGAACCATATCAAATGCATATATGGTTACAGATTTAACTATAAGTACAGAGAACAGAATATGTAATGCTGATTTTTAAATGCAGAACTACTGTAAGGAAAGAAAAGAGGCTGTGAATATCTCCATTTAAGAAGTGAAAATATCTGTGAATGCAGGGAATGGAGAAGAAGCTAGACAAGATTATGAATGAAGCATTCTCACACAGGAAGACGTGAGTCTTCTGCAAGACTGTTTCATGCTTCCAGTATTCCTTGATGATTGAAGCAGTAAGTTGATAAATCCATCAGTGTAAGTGCTAGTTATGACATTATATGGATAGCTCTTTTCCTATTCCTGAAGTACTGTGTGCATGTGTGAAAGAACTAAAAAAGATCTGATATTTCCTCCCGCCTCAAAGTGAATAGAAGATATGCCATCCAGCTCAGCGAGATCTGGGTTAGGTCCCAAAGAAACATACGCTGTCGTATGAAATTAACTGGAAAGCTGAGTTGAATTGTCAGCCAAGCTGCTGTAAGAAAAAGATTTTAAAAGAATGAAAGTCTGTAATTTGTATTCTGCGTGATGAGGAAAGTGGGAAAAGCTTAGTCATATGTGAGAGGAAAATGGATGGGAAGTAGTATCTTGTGAGTGGCACAGCTTAGTTAGCACAGCGTTCCACGTCTGTATGAAAAAGTAAAATGTCTTAAGCCAATAGCTGGAGTGGTAGAATTTTGCTTTGTGCTTTTCTCTTGGTATCTGTCTGAGGTATTGGAACGCGTGGGAAGAAGTTCACCATGCCGGTTTGAAGGCACAGACAGTGTTGAAACAGATATTACGTAGGCATTATAAAGCACAAAAATTTCCAAACCCAAAAGTATAATCAAATCCTCTTCATTACGCCAACTAAGCCCAAATCTCTGTTATTTAAGTGTTCAGCAACACTGAGAGCATATCTAAAGCTAAAGGTATGAATTTCTACTAGAAAAAGCTGCCAGGGGACCAGATGCTACTCATTTATTTAGAATCAAAAATCTATGTTTGAAGTGAAGTCACCATGAGCTGAAAATGAGTAGGAGATGTGTGAGATTGACAGCATGTGTGCCAAGGAGGGGGAATCTCGTTTTTCAAGTAACACCTTTCTCTCCCTTAAGTTTCTTCTGCCTTAGGTGCATCAGGCACTGAACTTTGAAGCAGTTAATATTAAAATAAAATTATCATTTGTTAACCGTCACTGGGCCAAACAGGAAGGAATTTCACTTGGCTGCTCCTGGGACACTCGTACTAGAAGCAGGAGATACATGAGAGATAATTAAAGACAGCACTGAAAACATTTGTTATATTATCATCAGTTTTTAATCTGCTGTAGCAGGTGATAGAGCTGTTCATTGCAGCACGTTACTTGATAGGAAAGTGTTCACTGCAGTAGGCTTGCTGCCTTCTGATTTTTATTGTAACATTTCAGTGATTGCATCTTGGTTACAGGTATTCTGTTAAATGAATGACAATTTGTCAAAAATACTTTGGCAACATTCACACAAATCTTATTTCTGATGAGTTTCGGTTTCTTTGGGACTCATTCCTTAGAATATATGTAACACGATGAGCCTGGGGCTGTTAACGCATTCAAAGAGGAGCTGGTTTTGTTGCTGCAGGGTACAACCAAAGTGGTTCGTTCTTTTCCCAAATGATCGCGAAATGTAACTTTTTTTTTTTTTCCCCAAATCATTAGAGCCATAATTAAATACTAGCATGGCTCTCAACTATGGGGAGACCCATCGTGACGTGCTTCATCCAGCACCCCGTCCTGCAGTACTGAGTCAGACAGTCCCAGAGTCCCAGCAGGTTTGGTATTACCAGTGTCTTTTGCAGCAGGTGGTCTCTGCATTCCCTGAGTCTCAAGGCATTGATTCACACTCAGTTCCTGTTGCTTGCCTTGGGATTCTGTCCGGGGTGGGGGGAAGTAGTATTTCGCTTGCAGACGATGATGTGCTGAAGGGTATACCTGTGTAGGTGTCTTCTCAAATTATAAATTTCACTCTGGGAACATGACAAATGCAGAGGACTGTATTTACGACAAACACCTCCTTGTGCTTTGCAGTGCTGAATGTTTGTTATTGCTTTGTAAAGCCTACTCTAAAGCCTTCTTTCTGATAATAAGTCCAAAGCTCCAGGTATTACGGTGGCAGGGCTAGACTGTTTTGCCAGAACAGCTTAAGCTATAGTGTCTCTTTTGAGAGCATTTGGAACTACGGGAAGTCTTCAAAATAATTCGGGAAGCAACATTTCATTACTGAGTGCTCATCCTTGTGCACCTTAAACACTGATAAAGAGCTTGATTGTCCTCCAGTCCTGACAGTCACTCTCCTGAGACTGTAACCTCGTAGTACCGTTTAGAACATGCCTTGATAAACTGTGTGTAGTTTGGTGGTTGTTAGGATGATCAAGCGTACTTTGGCAGCCTTCATAAGTAATTAATTGCTAGATATTAATTTTTTTAAAAATATTTTATTTTTGCATGCAACTTACTAGCATATTTGCTAGTATGCAACTTGTTATTGTTGCTAATAAGCAACTTATTTGCATACAATGTATTAGACTGGCTTTTTTGTTAAAATGTTGCTTCTGTATTGGATGTGATGGACTGAAATGTCAGTAAACTGAACTGGGTATTTTTACACTTCTGTGATTCTTCTTTTATTTCTGGGATCATGCTAACTTGTGATTCTAGAAGAAAAGTGTATGTAGCCATGTGTATGCTGTCTTATATCAACAGTGACACTAACAACATTACCACAAACTCTTCTACATAAGGCTATATAGAAGGCTTTTGACTAAATGAAATTTACTATTCTTACTGCTTTGAAAACTGCTGTAGAGTTAATTTCCTGTTTTCAGACATTACGCAATTCTGTTTCTGCTGCTGTGTTTGAAAGATTTTATTCCTGTTCCCATTTACAATGCGGGGAAAAAAATGCCAGAACCTCAAAAGCTTCTGAGGAGTGGAGCTTCGTGTTCTGCTGTTTTCTCCAAACATAGGCTTTCTGGCTGATAACACTGGCTGGTCTGGTTCCTTCTCTGTATTGGGATGGTTTGGATCAGCTCTAGACGGCTTTGAAGTTAATGCTACATTTTTCCTTCATCTCTTGTAAGCAAGCACAGTTATAGAAAACTTGCGGTTCTGCTGATAATGTCTTATTTATTCCTGCTGCTGCACTCTGGAGGATCTCCCTTCATGGCCCCTCTTTTTCACAGTCTTCGTGTTCTTATATTGTGTTGTGTCTTACCCTTGAAATCATTTCTGTATTAGTGATTGCCAGTTGTCCTCTTCCTGTTGTTTTTTCCTAAAATCACCTTTTTTGTGGGAAAAGAGTTCTAATGTTGAGAGACCTCTGTGTACATGTTCCTCCTTCTGTGCAGAGCTGGCTAACAACATAGCTGGTCTGATGATCAGGACTTGGCTCTTTTACATTTTAGGAGCTGCATAGTTCTAATAGAAATAGATATATAATAGTCATATGTTTTAAAGCCGTGATGTGTCATTTTTGTGCTTGTCTATTCCAGTTTCTGATCCTCAAGAGTGTCTTCTACTGTACCCCATGGTAACTCAATTTAATAAGGGGTCTTGTTGGTAGTTTTTTGAAATCTGTGCATACCAAATAGGCTAGATTTGGAGGTTTTTTTACTGCTTTGGTAATTCTTTCAGGTTTTAATACCTTTTACTGGGAAGAGGAAATTTGCCAAGTTAATGCACACTGGTTTTCCCTGCCAGTAGGAAGAGGAGAGGGAAGATAACTGTTCACAATTAATGCACCAGATTTTGTCTTCATCTCCAGCATTTCTTTGAATTTATGTAGGTTTATTAACCAATGGCTTTTTAAGACACTGTATAGTTCATACTTCTCCCTGCCTGTTGCCATGTCTTCTACAATAAAGAACTATTAATACAATGAAGGAAAGGGACTTACAACTTCATTATAATCTCTTCCTCTTCTGTTTTAAATGGCTATGCAGGGCTGGCACGAAGCTCTGTCTGTTCTTGCCTACCTGTGCAGCGCTCCCAACAGATGGTACTTCAGGGCAGTGTACAAGAAGGGCTGGTGTAGAATGAGCCCAATGAACTCTCTCAGCATCTAGCAATCCAAATTACTGCTTAGAAACTTGCTAATCATATTAAATTACTGTCATTGGACCTAGTTCCTATTTCTCTAGCCCTCTTTGCAGCATATGTACATTTCTCACCTAAAAGCATGCCAGAGACTTACACGCTGGCATAGTTCTATTTTTTCTGCTTCCTTCCCTTCTCTTAATTGTTCTTGTGTTCCAGTTGCCTTTTTAACTGCCTTTAGGGTATTAAGCTGTTGATTTCAAAAAATGTTTTCACGATGATTCCAACATTTGTTTTTCAGTTTAATAACTGTTCTGGAGCCCATCATTATGTATGTATAGTTAGGATTGTTTTTCCCAGTAGGTGTATTCTGTACTTATCAAGGTGTCATCTTTCCCTTTCGCTTTCTTGTTGCATCGTTCCTCTGAGATCCCCTGTAACTGCATACGTTCAGCATTTTTTTATCCTGAATAATTCACTAAAATTAGCATATGCTGTCACCTTACTATTTAGACCTCTTTTCAAGACTCTTGTAGGATTGCACTGTTAACCTCCATCATTATGATATTTGATTTATTCCTGTGCTTTATTTCCAGTTTCTGATCCTTGAGAGTGTCTTCTGCCATATCCCATGGTAACTCAGTTTATTTAAGGAGGAGCCTTGTTTGCATTTTTTTGGAATTCTGCGCATACCAAATAGACTGGAATGTTTTTTCTTTACTTTATCATTCATTCAGATTTTAATACCAGTTGCATCAAATATTTAGCCAACATATATAACCTCTGTTTTGGGGTAACTTTACAGTAACTTTGCCTTGAAAACCCACTTGTTTTCTCTCTAGAAAATCCTGAGCTAAAGTTTTCTAACACTGTTACGCTCGCTAGGTGGCATGCAAAAATATGCAAACAAAGGAATTAAGTAATAGATTCGTATGCTGAATCTAATTAAGCATTCACATTGCTGGAAAGAAATTAACTCTTTATTTGCTTGTTTTTAATATTTCTGGTTCTAAGTTATTTCTTTGTACTTATTTAAGAGAGAAAGCTTGGCAAGTAAATAGCTTCTGTGAGATAAGTGGCATTCATTTGTTTTATTTGAACTTAATTATGTTATACAAAATGTGGTGAAAAAGAAGATAATCAAATGGGACAAAGTGTCTGTGGAAGGAACCTAACAGCAGAATTTCTGTCAGAAGTCATGTCAGTTTTCACAGCCTTTATGATGATGTTTGCTAACATTGGAGTTACTGAATCTTCACAGTTTATGTTTAGTTTGCCATATTTTCAGTGAGTGTTTACTGCCATGAGATGCCATAGCACATCTCACCTTTCAGTAGAGAAGGCAGTGTTGGGCTAAGCTTCTGCGCAAATATTCATGCATTAGGGTTTGAAAGAATAAACAAAAGCTGTATTTATGGAAATGGTAGACATACGCAAACAGTGAAAGCATTGATTGTTGCCAGTGACCTCAACAAGGAAGTAAACAGTGAAATCTTCAAGTCTGCAGGTGATACAGACCTGTTTTGCTTAGTTAAATGCCCTACTAATGGTGAGGAACTCCAGAAGGACATTGCTAAAATCTGCAAAAAGAAGGTTTGGATTAAGAAAGCCCCTGGAAAAATCACAGAAGATAGTTTGTTGAGGGCTGCTAAATACAAGGGCATAGCCTCTGGCTTGCGAAGTTCCCGAGCAGCAGATTTCTGGAGAGTGCTCTCAGGAGCACTCTTCTACATGCTCCAACAGCATCTCCTTCTCCACATGTTCACTGCTGCCTGCTGAGAGTCAGCAAGGTGAATATGTGGTCTTAACCCTGTACAGCTAATGGTAGACTGACTTAATGTTAAGGTCAGTTCCCATTTTCATGGAGATGTGTGTTGGGAGGAAAGGGTGACCTCATGAAAGATTTATGTATCGATACTAAGTAAGAGAATTATTTGGGGATTTAGCTTCTCAGTGGCTGTGGTGGCATTAGTTGATTATGGAGGCAATCCAGTAGTACTGCTGCAGTAGTTTGCAGGACATGTATGGTTGATTTTAGGAACCTGAAAAGTTGGAAACCAGCATCAGCGCACCTTCTAGGAAGGCATTCTAAAACTGACTTCTAAATTATTCTAACAAATTGCTTACTGCTTTAACCCTGTTTTAAGTAGCACAAGTAGACTAGATCCTCAGCTGGTGTCAGCAGACCTCCGTAGCCTTAGATGAGAATCTGGTCTCTGCATCCTACCCCTGTTTAGTCTGTGGGATATCCATAGACTCTATAGCAAATTCAGGGAACAACTCAAAAGCAGTGTTATTCTCTGGATTCACCACTGTTGCACATGATATTATTAATATCTTTAGTCTTGCAAGATTCCCTAAGCAAAAAGGGCTAGAGAAAATGTAAATCTAATTGCTTGACGTAACCCTGATACTGTTTACAGTATGTCAGGAAATCTCTCCTGGCTAGATTCTGAGAATTAGTCAGGGCATGGGGGAGGCAGGGGGAAGGGGGGAATTTTAAGACATACGTATAAGTTTCTTTGTTTTGGTTTGTTTTTTAAGATTTGATTGCCAAGGAATGCTTCCAGCAGTTCAGTTTTGGCATAGCAGTGTATGAGTTAGCACCTTAACTCTCCCGGGCTTTGCTTAGATTTGTATCCATTATCTTTAATAAATGGCATAAATTGGATATGATTAATTCTTTCCTGGTTTCTTCAGACTACAGTCATAGGCGTAAATGTAGACTGGGCTTTTCTAGCAGTTACAAGAAAACAATGAAAAGCAAAGAGAGGAGAAGAACCTTGGTTTATACGTTTTTTTCAGGTTGTTTTCCTCTTTCTTAAATGAAGGGAGATGACAGTTGCAGTGTTAGTTGATGATTCATGATCTGCCGAAATCAGTTTGTCTGTAATGGGGGGGACGACACACCACTCCAAAAACATGTTTTAGCTTTCGAAATGTGGAAAAGGAAGGAAATGTAAGAGTTAGCTGAAAAAATAACTTTACCACAAACCTGACAGAGTTTTTGTAGAGAGATGTTTTCTCAATTTTCAATTGGAAAAAACACAGTCAACCTGGTAAGTATAGATGAAAAATTTAAATGCCACCTGTTAGTCTAACTAGTGTAGTCTCTGCAAATAAATTCTACAGTGAGATTAGTCAGTCTTTGGATAGATGTCAAGACATGGATGGTTTTGATCTAAAAGTTTTAATTTGGTTCTGTACATCCTTAACTTACTTTCACTTCCCTAAAGTAAACTGTTGGAAGGGATGAAACTGCACTGTATGGGAAGAAGCCTGAAAAATCTTTATGCAGAGTACAGTTGCTTTAATTCAGTGTATAGTACTTGACGTTCATGACTTTTCATACTCAGTAATGAGCTTCTCTTCACCTCCCCACCCCTGCACTCCTGTTGTGGTAATTTTCATTTAAGATGCAAGTCTGTGGTCCATCTGCTGCTAGGCATCTTGAAATCATTTGGAAGTGATGTTTTGGAGACAATGTCCTGGAAGTGTTCACATTTGGTAGAAGTAGTACTGGCAGCCTAAATATTTGCTTCCATGGTAGGGCTTGTCAGCTGGTAATTAAAAACAATCCCAAGACAATCAGAACTGACCTCTGTCACATGTCCACACAGTAGTTGGGACTAGAGACACTTCTTCAGCGGTGTTGAAACGTAAATCTCTCTAAGCTAGAGCAACAGCAGCATTTCCTGAGGCAAGAAGCGTCTTCTGAAAACATGCAGCCTCTTGCGTCCTTGTATTTAGTAGCCCTCAACAAACTATTTTCTATGACTTTTCCAGGGGCTTTTTTAATCCCAAACTTCTTTTTGCAGAGTTTAGTGATGTACTCCTGGAGTTCCTCACCACTGGTAGGGCATTTAACTAAGGGGGTGTCATCAAGGCTGGCTGGTAAGGGTTGAGGGTTGGTGCTTGGGCTGTGGGTGGTGGTGGTACTGCATTCTGCAAACAAGATCACAACCACCCGGCTCCGAGTGCAAACCTGACCTGAAGCTGGGAGGTGGGTCTGATCTCAGCAAGGACCTGTCTGCTCACTGCAGTCCTCGCAACACCCTGGTTCAGAGTTCTGCCCTCTAAGGCTGGGTGATAAGCGAGAACCTCCATTATTTTGGTTTTCCTAATCTCCCCCAGTCTTAACCAATCCAGGAGTTGATGGCTAGTGGCGGGAGAGGCAAAACTGGTGGCTACTATTGCAACATAAAGGTAAGCCTGACAAAGTAGGGAGCCTTATTTCTGTTAATACAGTGGGAATTCACCTTTTTTTACATAGCACTTGGTAGGTTTTCAGGGAGGAAAATGACTCAAATTATTGTCTTAAATCAAAGCCTCTTAAGGAGGATCATGTGTTGTCAAAAGCAAGAGATCTTTTGGACTGGCTATACACTGGGAACCAGCCACAGTATAAAAGCCTTTGCAGGGACTCCAACAATTTCTTTAGTCAAAAAATACTAGTGGCACCTTTGTGCTAGCAATACTCTCTGTGGGTGAAAGATACTGCAAGTGAAGTAGCAGGTGTGGCAGGGACAGCTGCTGGAGAAAAGGGGCAGCCGCACTGTACCCCAGCAGGGACGGGTGGTCCCCAGGGTGGGTGCCATCACTGAAGCAGGGGAGGCAGTGAGCCAGGGCTGGAGCCTGCCTGGAGAGAGGGGTCATTGAGCTGGGATGGCGAGGGGCAAGTCTGGGCACAGATACACCAGTGGTAAAATGACATGAAAGAGTAGTTTAAGAAAGCAAAAGGCAAATCATTCTTGCCTACTAGGGTACTTAGCATGTTAGGGAAACAGAGGTTGGTCAAACCAATTGGTGTCTTGTAGCAGTGTTCTCAAAATGCATTGGAAACAGGCAAGGAGAAGTAAGCCCTTTTTGGGAACCTGATCGCCACATCATCTGGTAGATAAACTACTTAATGAGCAGTTATAGAGAAGATGGAGGTGGATTTTTCCCAGAAGTCCACAATGAAAGGGTAAAAGTCAACAGCTGCAAATGGGAGCAAGGGAAATTCTGACGGGACATAAGAAGGAAAAAACCCACCATAGTGATGATGGTGGTCAACCACTGAAAAGGTGCCCGAAGAGTTTTGGAATCCTCATCCTTGGAGATAGTAAAAAGTTGGCAGGTCAAGGCATGGCAAGGTTGCCCCACTTTGAGCAGGAGTTTGGACTGGTCACTTACAAAGTCCTTACAATTTAAATTATTCTGGGGTACTATGAAATAAAAAGGATCTAATAGAAATATCAGTAAATTGCGTAGAGAGGCAGTGTGGCACGCTTCTATGTACGCACTTCCAAAACTCAAAACTGGACCATCCAGTGAAAATACAAGGTAATGAAAGGAAATATTTATCATGTGTCCTTTCTCAGATGAGCTACAAAGACATCAATGAAGTTTTGTTGCTAGGTCTCCTAGCAAACTGACTGGTTTGTGTGTATGTAGAGAGATTTTTTTTTTGTGATCAAATACCACAGCAATGTGAGAAACTGATACAGATTCCATCAGTTGCACTGTAGTCTCTGCCTTACCTCACACATTGAAAGGCTTCGGAGCAGCTGGCAGTCTGGTTACTGTCTGAAATACTCATGTGGTACCTTGCCATCTTGACGAGATTCCTGTGTCTCTGGCAAGATAGTGGGGAGAGAAAGAAAGGTAGAGGCAGTGTGCTGTCAGTGGAGTGAGACAACTGGTAGAAAAGTTAAATCTCTCTTCTGTAGCAGTAGCTTTGCCTCTGTTGCAAGCTTCACCTTGGAGCTAACAGAGTTTTGCGCTGGTTAACAGATGAAATGACTAAAGTCTAGGCTGCAGCCAGAATGTGAATTAACCTCCTTCCCCAACTTTCACCAGCTAGGAGGAATTTGTTGCCTGACGTTATTGACAGATAGCTTGAGCCCTGTGTTAACTCTCCAGGCCAGCCAGGAACCAGCTTGTAGTGCTTTTGGATTTGCAGACTATGCTGCTAACCTCTAACTCCAACTTGAGATACCTTCTTGACAAGAAAAGAATTAAGAGCCTTGCAGGGGGACAGAGCTGACTTCTTTTTCTCCCCTCACATTTCTGTGAAGGTGAGTAATTCTGTTTATATGAGCCCCATTGTGAATTAGAAACTACGACAGCGTTAATTTATAATCTCATCATAGTAAGCAAAAGCAGCATAAAAAAGCAGCCTCTAAAAAAAATTGGTTGTGAAATACTGTTGGATTGTGTTCCCACCTGTCCGTGATAATCCAACAGAAATTGCAGGCAATTGTTCTGCCCCAGGTGCCAGTTTAGATTTTATGCACAGGTATCTGCAGTGTCTCCTGCTCTGGGTAATATATGAACAAATTCTTCAGGAACTCAGGCATGTTTTAAGGACAGCAGGCTGGCTTCAGCTCAGCCCAGGTGAAATGAGATACTGTTGGGGAGCCCTACAAGGCAATTGGGTTGCTGTTACACTCTTAGGCTAAGCAGAAGTGTGGAGGTGCTAGCTTCAAACACTTCTTTTCCCCTCTGTATCTGCCTTTAAACTTAGGACCTTTGCTCCCTAGTGCAGGAATCGCCACTGAGGTGCAAATGTTCTGCTGCTGTGTGCTCCATCAGGGCCCACCGAGAAGCTGTATCCAGTACACAGATCTGTGTTTTATTTATGAAGTAAACTTCTGCATCTTAAGTTTAAGTATGCCACTGCTCTGTGGAGATCTGTGTTGGTTCTTACTGATGTTCATGAACCAGATGTGGAGTTTTGGTTTTAATCCGTAAGTCCTGAATGGTTTTGTTCTTCATTACCTGGCTTGCAGTAAACATAGCTGCTGAACTTTACATTCCTCAATAAAATATGCTGCAAGAGTGCTTTGAGGAGGTTACGAAGATCTGTCTGACGTACTCCAAGTCTGTTAAAAAGAGGAAGATCAGCTTTGCCAGATACTTTGGCACTTCCTGCCTAAGAGAGCAGAAGGACTGAGTTGGGGTTGATCGGCAGGCTTGACAGGCTGAAGAAGTGGGCCAATGTGAACTCATGAAAGTGCAACATGGCCAAGTGCAAGGTCCTGCACCTGGGTCAGGGAAATTGCCAGTATCAGTACAGTCTGGGAGATGAAGGGGTTGAGAGCAGCCCTGCCGAGAAGGACTTGGGGGCACTGGTGGATGAAAAGCCGGATATGAGCCAGCGATGTGCACTGGCAGCCCAGGAGGTCAGCCATATCCTGGGCCGAATCAAAAGAAGCATGGCCAGCAGGTCAAGGAAAGTGATTCTGCCCCTCTGCTCTGGTGAGACACCACCACCCCACCTACCCCCCGGCATACTGTGTCCAGCTCTGGAGCCCCCAGCATAAGAAGGACGTGGACCTGTTGGAGCAAGTCCAGAGGAGAGCCATGAAGATGATCAGAGGGCTGGAGCACTTCCGCTTGTGAAGACAGGCTGAGAGAGTTGGGGTTGTTCAGCCTGGAGAAGAGAAGGCTCCAGGGAGACCTTATTGCAGCCTTTCAGTATGTAAAGGGGGCGTATAAGAAAGATGCAGACAGACTTTTTAATAGGGCCTATAGTGACAGGACAAGAGACAATGTTTTTAAACTAAAAGAGGGTAGATTTAGACTAGATATAAGGAGGAATTTTTTTACAATGAGGGTGTTGAGACACTGGAACAGGTTGCCCAGAGAAGCTGTGGATACCGCATCGTTGGAAGCATTCAAAGTCAGGTTGGATGGGGCTTTAAGCAACATGATCAAAGCAACCTTAAAGATGTCCCTGCCCATGGCAGGAAGGATTGGACTAGATGATCTTTAAAGGTCCTTTCCAACCCAAACCGTTCTGTGATTCTATGTCTACAGGTAGTACTTTAATTATGTTGTTTTCTGTTTTGTGGGGTGAAATTTCAGACCGTGGGATAGCTTCTAAGTGTTTAAAAGTCCAAGCAAAGAAAGAATGTTTAGCTGAAGCACATTTGACCTAGAAACTTGATGTCATTGCAAACAAGAGCTTTGGAGGGTTTAAAAAGACAGACTTACAATAGCAGTGTTTATAGTCTCATTTATGCATAAACTATCTTCCTCAAAAAATGCCAGCCTTCATGTGATACAGTAGGAAGGCATTTCCTTATGATCAGATTCTTGTATAGTTTTCTTAGTGTTATGTGCTGACACCTCTTCCTGAGGCAAGATGAGCCTGTCAATGAGAGGGAACACTGGCTGATACTCAATTAAAAATACCAAGTCTTCAAGGCTAATTTTGCTGGCATTTCTTTGAGTGTTTCTTTTCACTTAGATATGGGAAGACAGCTGTCCTTCAGTGTCCTTGGTTTCTGGTAGCTAAACGTCAAGTGTCCTCACTGTGTTACTTTGGTTATTGTTACTTGATCCTGGAGCCCCTTTGTAGACCTCAGTTGTAAAAGGGTAAGGGCACGGATAGATGAAGAATCTGTCTGAGGATAAGCAATGAAGTATAGAGGGTACTGTGCTTATTAATTGTCAGTTCCTCAGAGGCTTTTGTCATCCTCATTCAACAGGCTAATGTAGGAGAAGTTCTTTCTCCCATTCTGTTTTTATAAGTTATTAGTGGTTATGCCAGGGAATGACTGGAACACCTATGTCCAGATTTCATGTCTGCTTCTTTAGGGAGGGGAGAAGATCTTCGTTTTGTGTACCCCTTCAGGCTAAGTTAGAGGCTTGCTGTGTTCGCAGTAGGAATTTGTGGGATGACAGGAAGAGCACTAGCACCTAGCAGGAGAGTATCGCAAAAGCTGTGTGCTTGATGGAGGAGGTATTTTGAAAGAGGATAGGTATGTGTTTTAGTTAAATTAATGCATGTTCTTTCACCAAGGGACTGCCTGTCGCGTTTAATTCAAAATTAAACTAATTGTTAGTCTGACAGCTTGATGTGCTGGGAAACACGATAAATACATTGGTACCAAAATCGTTTTCAGCTCTATTATCTAACTGTTGTTTGACTTAATGAAAAAGGAAGAGCTGAAACATGCATGTTTTTAGGAACAGCTGCCTATAAATTTTGCTTATGTAGAAGTAATGCAAGCTTTTGTGCTCTTTCCATCAAATGCTTTAAAAAAGTGCTGTATTCTTGTTTCATAGTCTTTGTTAATTAACATAGGCATAAAAACATCGCTGGTCCTGATATTTTTAGTTTTGTTAATATTTTCTTCCCTACTCTAGTGTATGTGGGACAGAGAGCAATCCAAATTCCCTAAACTATCAAGATGTAGAACTAAAGCATTAATTTGCATTTTTGGTCATAAGAGATTTCATTAGAATCACTTGAACTTTAAAGAACTAATTGCAAGCTTATTTTACAGTTGGTATTAAAAGGACAGCAAGGTCACTTTCTCTGATCAAAGCAAAGACTGAAAAGAACTGCTTGGCAACTGGCATAGATAAACTTTTGGAACCAATTGTATGAATCATCAAAGTTTTATTGTTATCGCTTCAAACTAGTGTAATTAGGCATTACCTTTTAGGCAGTCACAGAATGCAGTCAGTTCTCTCCAAAATGAAAAGACACTTGCCAAACACTGCTGGGAGACAGACTTTGAAATAGAAAAGACAGTGGTTTCTCAGGAAGGTAAGACTTCAGGTGCCAATCTGGATTAATTGCTGTCTTTGTAGGCAGCTGTCTTTACTGCTGCCACCAGTTTCTTATCTTCGCTTTGTTCCACCAGTTGTTTAGTTTTTCTGAAGAAGTGACATAATGTTTAGCAGCTTTTTCCGTGTGACAGTGGCCAAAACTGCAGAACAGTACCAGAAAGATTTTTAGCAAAACTTTCAAGTTGAAAAAATATATGTAGGCATTTGTTTCTTTCCTGAAGAATTGCTTTTTTTCTGTCTTTGCAATCTGCTGTCAGCTCTGAAGTGGTACTGGTTAGCGGCAGCAGGGAAATGTTCCGCTTGCTGAAGTTGCTTTTTGATCCTGCAACAAGAAGTAAATCAGCAGAGGATCCTGACTGTAGAAATACCCAGGGACTAACATCTCCAAGCAGTAATTTATCAGAGCTAGATAATAAAGGGAAGAATTAAAGATCCTGAGGGGATGAATATCTTTCTAGGACAAAGAAGGGAGGTTCAGGGAGTAGGAGGAGGCTCTTGGAAGAGAAGATTGTAATTGTCTGAAAAGATAATGGGAAGGTGGAGTTGTCTGAGTGTGAGAGAGAGACCTGGACTGCACTAGACAGTGAGTGAGAGGCCTGGTGAAATTAATAAGGAGCTAAGTAGAAAGGGGGAGAGGAGGGATGAGATCAAAAATAAGATTCAGAGTGGAATGGCAGAAAGGATTAAACTTGAGAAACAGAAGGGAGTGCAGAAAAGTGTATTTGCTTCTAATTCTGCTGCTCCTTTGTGGCCAGGAACTAGACACGAGGTATTAGCGGTGTCCTTACCTCATGCAGTGCTGGCCAGTGCAGAGGATGACAGCTCATTACTACTATCACTTACCCTTCTGGCTTAAGTAACTAGTATTCTCAGTGAATATAACAATCTACAAATTTTCATCAGTGCGATGGTCAGTATGATGCTGTGTCACGAAATTTGTTTTCCCACTTTGCTTTTTAAAAACAAACTTGCAGAAGATTTCATCCCATGCAGGCTTACCATCTAACGAGCTATGTGCAACCCTGCACCCCTTGTGAAAGTGATCTTCAGAAGCACAAAAAAAGCTATCGTCCTTTTCCTTAGCCTACTGCAAGAAAGATTTCAGCTAGCCTGAATAATATTACTAGGTTAAAATAAGCTTAAAAAAAAAAATTATAAAAATCTGCTTACCCTTCATTGAGCTCTGGTTTGGTGGTTTCTTCTAAAAGCAGCAGGAGCTGCAGAAAACCTGTCTGTTCTTTCAGACACCTTTGTGAATTTAATAGTAACTGTTTCAGACTTAACTTCTCTTAATTATTAGACCATCACACTTACATGAAGCTTCTGACTGGTATCATTTGTGCAAAGGCTTTTTTAAAATAACAGTAAGACTTCAAACAAACAAACAAAAAACCCAAAAAAAACCCCAGACCTAAGAATTAGGATTAAATCTGTTCCCATCAATGTATTCACTGACAGACTTTAGTGGCATGATCAGCTCTCCAAATTTTCTTCAGAACTTGCTGTATTTCTCAGAGTTTATACCATTAAGTAGCTACTCACTCACCTTTTATAATCCCCTTTGAATTTCCTGTGGCTCTGGTTGCTATTTATTACACTTTAAAAATCTTCTTTCACAGCAGTCTCTGAATAATTTCTTCCTGGAGTTTTTCATGGTGCTTATAAGTGGTGCTTCCAGCATCAGTTTATTTTTAAAACATTCTTAAGGGATGAACAGGCTGACTTTAATGTTAAAGTGCAGAGAGTACAATTAATTGGATAGCCAGCTTGACCCTAAGACCCAGTCATATTAGAATACTTAGCTTGCATGTAGCTTTTTCTGTCTTCCAACCATAGCTCCAGTTGCCTTTATTTGCATTGCCCACTCTTTCTTTGACTCGCGGAGCTCAAGCTGGGACACCATGAAAACAAAAAAAAAAAAAAAAAATACAAAAAAAAACAAATCAAACCCCCAAAACCCCAACAACAAAAAAACAACCAAACAAAAAGTATAAACTGTGAAAAGTTTGGTTATGTGATTTGCTACGTATAGCTTTGGCACATTCTCTGGGAAATCACTGGACTCCCTTCACCCTAGATGTTTTCTCTCTTGAGCATTCCCTAGCTTATTTGCTAAACCCTTTCCAACGTTACAGCAAGGGGATCTCCTTCTGTATAATCGTCATTCATCACTGGAAGTCTGTTCCATTTGCTGAGGAAAGGCAGGGTTATAGGAGGGTAAAATATAAAAGAAATGAGTTGAGCATTCAATGCAATTTGTGAATTCTGTTTTATTAGTAGACAAACTGAGTACAATAATCTAAATTCCATTAAGTAACATCCAGTTCATGTGCACCTTCATCCCACTCTTCTCTCAGTTTCACAGCCTCTTTCATTTTAAACAATGTACATACCGTTAGCAGAATTTTTTTTTTCCTACCTGGATACATGTTAGATGTACGCTGACAGCAAAGGCAATGGTGAGACTTCAGAAATCTCTCAACTGATTGCGAAGCTGCATGGGAACAGATGAAGACAAAGAGCTGTTGATGAGATGAATAGCAGGGAAGTGATCACTGTATACTTTCTTTAGTCATTAGCACTTTCGCTAAAGTTTTGCTGTTGGGCAGTATTAGAAACAAATTGCCTGGTGCAGATTGCCTGGCTTATAGTAGTATACTTCTGAGCTTCTTGTAAACCATAGCATCTTATGAACACAGTCCAGGCGCTGGGTCATGGGATAATTGAGGTTGGAGAAGACCTCAGGAGATCTCTAGTCTAGGCTCAAAGCAGGGTTAACGACGAAGTCAGACCAGAATGAATATTCCAGGAGAGAAATGTAGTGTATTAGTTGTAAAACTTAGTCTGATCTCTTCTTTAGCCTCATCATCTATAGCCTGTATTTCATCACTTAGCACTCTGTGTTAGGTTTCTGTCCACTTTAGTTTCAGGTGTCTCGATCTCTCTTTCACAAACCTCAATCTTTTGTCTTTTTTGTCTTCATCTGTTCCTGCCTGGCCTGTGAAGCTCGTGTTTCCTGCACTGAGATCTCATGGGATTTTCCTCTGTGACAGTGTATAGTAGGGACAACACATAGAAGCAATGATCATAAAGCATAGCTGGTGTTTTATGTGTTGTTTTGGGGGATATTGCTATCTCAAAATTGCAGGACAGTCCCATTTGGCCTGTGAAGCTTTGAGGAGTCTTGTGCAGGCTGAACTGTATTCACTCCGCCTTAGCACATGTGTAGCAGACACACACAAGCACAAATGCTTTATCTAGAAGCACAGATGGTATATCTCATTAGACCTCCTAACATAACTGGAAATTTAGATGAGCTTTTGGTCTTGTGGGCCTTTATATATTTGAAATACTCAGACTTCTCTTTCACGCCCGAAGATGCCTACACATCCTGCTTTCCTTGTGTCCTTGGGCCATCATAGGAACAATGCTGTCACCTCAAGACCTCATGCGTTTTTTGCCACACTCACAAATGCCGGTGGGAACGTTCTTGACAAAGAAGTGGCAGTTGAGACTCTCCTATAAACTGTGGCAATGCTACTGCTTCTTAAATTTGCTTCCACTCTCACTATGGCAGAACAGCTTACCTTCCCTTTAAGCTAGTTATTTGAACAGCTGGGCTACATCCCTGTTTTCCAGGGAATCAGTCTGGTAGATTTCTTCTACTTGCAGAGAGTAGGCAACCTTGTTGCGGTGGAGGAAGTCAAGTCCTGGTGGGAACTGTCTCGGTTCCGCTGTCAGTCATGCATGAATATTTCAAGAAGTATCAGGATGAATTTTTAAAAAGTTAAGAGGTAATACGCACTGACTTCTGTATAGCTAGAGGTGTTGCAGTGAGTAATGTCATGTGAGTCCCACCCTTTGACTTCTGTTGTACATCTCTTCAAGGTCTTTATCTTTTTTGCATTTATTTTCCCTTAGCTGATGAATTCCAAGAACCGGTTGATCCCAGAAAACAAGCCTTAGATAATCAGTCAGTCCACTGATCTTAAGGTATCTGGGAGAAACAGAGGTAATTTTTCTTGGATTTTTTTTTTTTTAAATTCAGAGGATAGTGATACAGAACATGAGATTATCATCCATCTGTTCAGCATCTCAGCACTTCTTGCCATGGATAAGGGATTCATTCTCACTGAGACAGACATTATCTTGGATCAAGCTCTCATAGAAAGTCATCTGCAGTGCATGAACTAATGCTGCCAAAGTACAGCACAGGAATAGCTGTCCAGCTATGCACTGCATTTTTTTTTTTCCTTTTTTGCATTGGATTAATAGACCTTGAGCACACAGAGAAGTAGAAGGCCTGAGGTTACCTTAGTGTGTTTTTTCTTCAGATAATAAGGTGTAAAGATCTGGACTGCGGTGTGAACATAAGGATAACTTGTCATGGACAGAAATTTCAATTCAAGCTTTGTGTTTTCAATAGAAAAAAAGTTGGCCCTGTGTATTATAGTAGGAGAAACTTGTTATTTAAAGTGTTGATATCAGTCTAATTTAGGAAATGTGCATTTTTTTCCTGGCTATGGAAATCATCTCAGCCAGAGCAAGCTTTGATGTGAAGGGTATTATGTATTCCTTTTTAAGGGGATGCTGTGGGTTCCTGTGTCCAAGCTATAAACAGGATGAAGCATCTCAGGCCAACTAAAGTAAAAGGCAGTTCCTAGGCACTAATTTCATTTGTTTGCCTATGTGTATTTATAGAAGTTTTACGATTAGTTTTATGGTGTCACTTATATCAGTGGTTCCCTATCTTTGCTCTCAGAACTGGATTTTTGAAGTCTTTATATTTGTAATTTACTATGGTAACTCTGACAGACTTTGCTTCCTCTATCATGACTCTGGTCTTCCACAGAGTGGGGTTAAACAGCAACCAGCCAACCTGTGGACAGCTTTGTACCATTCATTTTAGGGTGAAAACGCTAATGGAAAAAAAAAAAAGAAAACCAAACAGTTTACAAATTAATGTTCATGCGACTTGATTAAGATGCTGCTCAGTCACAAGTTCACCAGTCTTCTGTTAAGTTTTTAATGTCTCTTAATGGACACAGTTTCCATTAAGATGAACAGTGTTGACTATGGAGGTCCATGGTTCCCAATTTGTTTACCTTCCAGGAATTTTACATGAATCTTCCCCAGGCAGTTTCAGGAGTTCAAGGTTTATCTAGACCTTATATCAGCAATACAATACTTTTTTTAGTGCTACATGTACCCCTTACTTCAAATATGTCTCCATATAATAATTCGTGAAGTTTCCATACCCCAGAAGTCTCTCATCTGTTAGATGAGGATATTAGAATGGTTGAATTGTTTTACACAGAAGTTGAGTTCATAAATGCAAGGAAGGAGGAAATTGAATTCTATTGTGCAAATAGCACTACATAAAAACTGTTTTTGTAGACAATAACTTTTAAGACCTTGTCTATATCAAAAGTTTCTTTAGCAGGGCAAACGTAATGCTGCTGAAATTTGCTGTTCTGATGCTTTTCATAGAGGGGTGTACATAGTTAATTCTAAACCACAAAAAAGTAAATGTGAATATCATGATCACTTCATGAGTTCATAGTTCTGTAGTTGTCTTTGGTATTTATTGCAGAATAATCACTTCATAATCTAATGTATATACCTCAACTTAAAAAGTTTTGATTGCTCTATATGGAACTATGTCACTTAAAAGATTCAGGTAAGTTAAAAGCTAAATGAAAATAAAATCTTTTGAAGAAGAAAACATCTTATTCATAATTTTGACATTTCAGTCCCACCCTTAGGAGTAGCTTTTTTGTTTTCTTGAAGCACCTAAGAGAAACTCTTAGAGTAAGAATTGTATGTCTTTCAACAAAGGAAAGAAGAAAATTCCCAATGTTTATAAGCACTTCAAAAAAGGCAGTCGGGAGGAGCTGGAGAACTACAGGCTGGTCAGCCTCATCTCAGTCTGTGATAGAGCAGCTAAACCTGGAAACCATTTCCAAGCACTAAAAGGACAAGAAAGCGATAGGAGTGGTCCACATGGATTCACCAAAGGGAAGTCATGCTTGACAAACTTAATAAACTTCTGTGATGAAAATATAGGCTTGGTAGACGAGGGGAGAGCCTTGGATATTGTCTACCTAGATCTCAGTAAGGCTTTCAGTGCTGTCTACCTTAAGATCTTCATAGAGAGGATACGATGAAGTATGGGCTGGATGAGCAGACAGTGAAGTCAATTGAAAACTGGCTGAATGTCTGGGCTCAGAGAGTGGAGTTCAGTGGCACAAAGTCTAGTTGGAGGTCAGTAATTAGCAGTGTACCCCTGGAGTCAGTACTGGGTCTGGTCTAATCTTGTTCAACACCTTCATTAATGATCAGAGTGCACCCACAGCAAGTTTGCAGATGACACCAAACTGAGAGGAAGGGCTGATACGCCAGAGGATTGTGTCCAGTTCTGGGTTTCTCAGTACAAGAGAGAGTTGGAACTACTGGAGAGAGTCCAGTCAGTGAAGGGACACAAAGATGAAGAGACTGGAGCATCTCTCCTATGAAGAGAAATTGAAAAAGCTGGGACTGTTTAGCCTGGAGAGGAGCAGGCTCAGTGGGATCTCATCAATGTGTATTAATACCTGAAAGGAAGGTGCAAAGAAGAGGGAGCCAGGCTTTTTTCAGTGGTGCCCAGTGACAGGACCGGAGGCAGTGGGCACAAACTGAAACATGGGAGGTTCCCTCTGAACATAAGGAAACACTTTGGTTGGTTTTTTTGTTTGGTTGGTTTTTTATGGTTTTTTTTTGGTTGGTTGGTTGGGTTTTTTTTTCTGTGAGTGTGACCGAGCACTGGCACAGGTTGCCCAGAGAGCTTGTGGACTCTTGATCCTTGGAGGTATTCAAAAGCTGTCTGGACATGGTCCTGGGCAGCCTGCTCTAGGTGGCCCAGCTTGAGCACAGGCTTGAACCAGATGGCCTCCAGAGGTCCCTGCCAACATCAACCATTCTATGGTTTTGTTGTAGACTGTTCTGTAATTACAGTTCTGTAATTTGCTTTATTAGTTCTTTCAGCATTGTTCATCTTTAGACTTGGCTCTTCTAGTCCTCAAAAATAACCAGAATCACAGAAGACAGTTTTGTTTTATTAACTCCGTGTCGTGGTTCCGGCAGGGATAGGGTTAATTTTCTGGCCCGGAACACCGGTATTCCATACCATGTGAGGCCATGCCCAGTCCATAGTGGGGAGCTGGCCGGGGAGGGGCAGGAGGAGTGAGTCGGGGCTCGGGAGCGGGCTGGGGCTGCCCAGGGTCCGGTGGGTGAGCGCTGGTACAGTAACCGTGTGTGGGCATTCCTCCGTCAGTGTTATTGTTCTTGTTGTTCTCCTTTTCCCTTTGCTGTTGTGTTAAACTGCCTTTATCTCAACCCATGAGTTTTGCCTTTTTTCTTCTGATTTTCCCCCACTGCCGTGGGGGTTGAGTGAGCAGCCGCCTGGTTCTTTGTTGCCAGCTGAGGCCAAACCACGACACTCTGTAAATAGTATGTCCAGGGAATGGGTTAGGAATGAGTGTTTCCGACGCTCTGAGCAGACTTAACAGACTGTGATTAAAGGAGTGATATAATCCAAGACAGCAATTTTAAATCAATCCAAAGCGTAGTAACAAACCTTTAGTAAGAGTGGTCTTATAGGAAGCACTTGCCTGTTGTGCCACTGCCCAAGAGGAGCCAACCAAGCAGCACATACTAGAGACTGGATGATACAGCAGAGCCACCTCAGAGTGACACTTTATGCAGGCATCCCCAGATGTTACAAACTGGGTTGGTGGGACAACGAGGAACCACGTCTTGGTTATCTCTACAACTTTACTGGTCCAAACTGTCTGATCTGAGTTCTGATTGACAGACTGCCAATGTCAGATGAGTGCATTTTGTGTGCAAAAAATATGTATATGCAGTGACATGCTCCACAAAGGAAGAAAAAGCCAGTGATCTGCAGAGTGAAACATGCTGCAAACTGCCATGGGCATTTGAACCTCCAGAGATAGCCTGCCCTGAGCACTGAACCAGTGCAGCACTGTAGTGATGAGTGTGTTATCTGTTGCCTGGTGTCTGTTCATGGGCACTGCTGACAGAGCCTAAGATGCAGTCAGATAAACCACTAGGGAAGATACTGAAGTCCAGGTCCAGGGACAAGGTCACATTAGCAATGGTGTTTGAGTTGGCCTCTGCTTGCATTGCCTGTTCTGTACTTAAAAGGACTATGATCTTTTGGACTGTCAAGTCCACATTTTGCACAATATTGTACTTCCTTGTCATGACAACCAAACTGTTTATAGGAAAAATGTGGGTTAGCTATTGAAAACTAGACTATACAGACTAAGCCCCAAGACTGAGTGTGAGGTGGTGGACGACCAGCTATCTTGCTCTATCCTGTTTAATGTGTGCATTCATGCTCAAATTCTTTTCACATTTTCCCCAAAGATTATATCAGATGTTTCCATTTTGTCATGCTTCTTTGACAGTGGTTATGCAGGCTAAGTTACACATTCTACTGAAAATTCAGAAGTGGTTTCTGAAGTGCAAGTACCCTCCTTGATACTCTTCACTCAATTTTCAGAGATACAGTGTTCCTGTCTACATCAAGTGAAATTGTGAATACCTAACCCCTTTGGAAATTGAGGCAGGGTATATTAATGAAAATACCCAGACTTCAGGTTTATGAACTGCTTTTGAAACTGTTGTATTATGTGCACAATAGCTCAGATACTGAATAGGTTTTCTTAGATTTTTCCAAGGACATAAACACCACCAAATTATGCCTTCACATTGCTATGTTAATATTTTGATGTGATCCAAAACCTGACCTACCTGAAATAATTACAAGCCTTTCTGAAGTTCTAAATACGCGTTTCCATTAAAAAACCACCAGCGAATAGTCACACCTGTCAGCCTGGTTTAAGATTTTAATTAATTTGTTCCTCAAGATTACCATACCTAAAAGAAATGGTAACAGCTGATCAAATTGCTTCATATGCCAAGAGTGACAGATAACACTATGTGAAAGCAAAATGAGACTTTCTGAACATAGATTGGTTGATGAGAAAGTTAGGAGAGGCTGCTTGCCAGTCTCTGAGACCCAGAGAAAGACAGACAGGAATTACTTTAGGGTGGACTTCCTTAATAGTGAATTGGCTCGTGTTTTCTATAGTGTTTCCATTCTGCGTTAACATCCTACTGTTACTTGAAGCTCTGCAAAGTAAATGCAGACTAAAATCAGCATGACTTCTGTTACTTTGACAGATGATCATCGATCCCCCTTTGACACAATGCTAACTACATAATTTCCATTGCACATCATGGTTGTACCATGCCAGCACAGAGCAGATAGAGTGGGCAATTTCCCATGTGTTTTTCTTCTGCTGTGGACAGTTGTGGACTTCCTATTTCAAATACTCAAGTCATAACCTTTTGATTCATAAAAGATTGAGTGAGGATCTCCAGTGGACTATATGGAGACTAGGGTTCTGGAAATAGCAGAGGTACCAGAACTAATACGTAGATGCCTGGTGGTTCATTACTGCTGATGGCTTATCAGTGCTTTTCATAAGAGCTGCAAATCTGTCTTTTGGTGCTTTCTCTCAAGAGAGTGCTCCTTGTCTCTCCATAGGCTACAAAACACTTGGATTGTTTCTTCCTGTGACATCAATAAAATGTGTTGGCGGGAACTGCATACATGTGACTGTAGTTAGCCCACCCACACAGAAAAGGGGGAGGAGGAGATAGAGTATTTGTGCACCAGTGTTGTCTCCCTTTGTGTGCTTAACAAGGTCATAGCTGAGCTCCTTGTCTGAATGAGGCGGTAAGCCCATGGCACCATGCCTATTACTGATACCCTGTGGTATCTACGTCAAAGCACTTCACAGGCAAATCGATGGCATTTTTGCATTGTCTTTTCATGTGCTTTCTCTGGTATTGCTATTGTCTACAAAACAAGATACCTAGTTCTTATAACAGGAAGCATGTCACTGGATGTCTCTTCTGCCCTATCATTTAGGTCTATCACAGGAGCTGTGCTTCCACTGTGTTTTAGGAAATTTTTCCTGACGCTTATTCAGTGGTACTGCCAAAGGAGAGGATCCCCTTTTTTCCCGCCCCCCCCCCCTTTTTTTTTTTGCTTCCCTTTCCCCATCCTTTCCCTCTGCTTGCCTCTACAGTTTCCTCTCCTACTGTACTTATGCCCAGTACTCACAAAATTCTTGAACTAGCTGTCCTTGGTAAGAATGGGCCCTTCTCTTCTTATCCACTCAGATCAAGTAGCATGATTGCACTGTGCTTTTTCTGAACCCTGGATTGTGTTATTATCCTCTCCGTGTTGCATCAGGAAATGTTACCATTCTTCATGGCAGAGCATCGTAACAAACCTTACTTTTCTCACTTAAAGCTCCTGTATGCTTTTTCACTTTGTACTTCTGTTGATGTGTTACAGTTATGAATGAGGATCGCTGCTGTAAAATTTGTGGAAATTTCTTTTCTTTGCAACTGAAAGTAGCTAGAAGAGATCCCTCTGATAGACAAAAATGAAATGAAACTTCAGTTTGCAGCTGGCCATTATGTTACAGCAGTGGCACTGCTGTCATCTGGGTGCCTGGGGTATGTCTCCATGGACTACTTCTGTATAAAGATTTTAAATAAATATGACAGGAGCCCAATACTCTTCTGTCAGTTTTAATGTCATAGCAGCAAGTATTCTGAGCAAGTATACACAAGAGGTCTGTCTTCTCTCTTGAAAGTGCAGGTTAATAATAGGAATGCCACATCGGTTAATACAAAGTTTTGCCATAAAGATAGAGGATGAAAATTAGAAAATGGTTTGGCCTTTTGATAAATTAAGGATGTTCTCTTTACACCTGCTCCTTTTGCTTTTTCCATGGTGATAAACTCAGAATGAATGGGTAGGTATTTGACATGAAAAGAGCATGCAAGCTTGTTTGCTGGTCAAAAGTTTACACATAACAGTTTATAAAATGTGATCCTGGGAAATAATGTGAAAGGAGGATTATAAGTGAATACAGGTACAAGCAGTAAACGTATCGGGCATTAACTTGGCTTACTTCGAGGTCTTAAGCATAACTATCTGGTTGTGACCAAAACCCTGCAGTAATCCATGTGACTACTTTTTTTCAGCCCCCATCAGAGACTAGATATTGATTGGACCCCAGCTTTACGTGTCTGGGAGCAGCCTGAATTGTAGTCTGGCCTCACCACTTGATGTGCCCCTACCATGTGGTAGGTGCTCTGGGAGTCACTATGAGACTGAGGAGAAGTGACCACAGATAGACACCATTTCCCAAAATACATTATCATTACATCTAGCTTTGTTGCTTTCTGTTGACCTTCTCTATTTTATGTTTCAGAATTTTGACTCATCTGAATAAAGCATTCAAATAATATCTCTAATTTTCAGTTAAATCACAGAATCACAGGGTTTGGAAGAGACCTCTGGAGGTCATCTAGTCCAGTCCCCCTGCCAGAGTAGGGTCACCTAGAGCAGGTTGCACAGGACGGCGTCCAGGTGCCTTTTGAATGTCTCCAGAGTCAGAGACTCCACCACCTCTCTGGGCAGCCTGTTCCAGTGCTCTGCCACCCTCAAAGGAAAGAAGTTCCTCCTCATGTTTAGATGGAACTTCCTATGGTCAAGTTTGTGCCCATTACCTCTTGTCCTGTCACTGGGCACCACTGAAAAAAGACTGGTGCCATCCTCCTGGCACCCTCCCTTTAAGTATTTGTAAGCATTGATGAGATCCCCCCTCAGCCTTCTCTTCTCCAGACTAAAAACACCCAAGTCCCTCAGCCTTTCCTCATAAGAAAGATGTTCCAATCCCCTAATCGTCTTTGTAGCCCTCTGCTGTATCTTTTCTAGCAGTTTCCTGTCCTTCTTGAACTGGGGAGCCAGAAATCCAGGTGTGGCCTCACCAGGGCAGAGTAGAGGGG
>VYXH01010550.1:707691-747477 GCA_013397275.1 Burhinus bistriatus
ACTTCCCCTTGGTGAATCCATGTTGGCTAGTTTTGATAACCTTCTTTTCCTCCAGATGCTTTGAGATGACGCCCAGAACAAGCTGTTCTATCATCTTTCCAGGGATGGAGGTGAGGCTGACCAGCCTGTAGTTTCCCGGGTCTTCCTTCTTGCCCTTTTTGAAGACTGGAGTGACACTGGCTTTCCTCCAGTCTTCAGGCACCTCGCCTGTTCTCCAGGACCTTTCAAAGATGATGGAGAGTGGCCCAGCAATGACTTCTGCCAGCTCCCTCAGCACTTGCAGGTGCATCCCATCAGGACCCATGGACTTGTGGATATCCAGTTTACTTAACTGATCTCTAACTTGATCCTGCTCAACCAAGAGAAAGTTCTCCTTCCTCCAGACTTTGTTACCTGTAAAGTCTGGGATTCCTGATGGCTGGCCTGAGCAGTAAAGACTGAAGCAAAGAAGGTATTCAGTAATGGAAGCTTGGATTTTTGGTTTTTTTGGTGCCCAATTTTTAAGATTTATCTGTATTGTAAGCTATCAAACCAGAATTTAGAGTCTTAATGGAGTGTGAGACCTTTCTCAGATACATGTATTTCTGTCAGTATGATTCCTGCTGTCTGTCTCTCACTGTTCACATCCTTTTGTGGTATGTCTTCCTGATGTGAGCAGGTTAACCATTTGAGTCCTGTCTTGGTGTTCTTTGACTTAGCAATCTCAGGACAGTATATCTTTACTTTTCTCCCTAAGTCTTTGGTAAAAAAAGATGAAAGTTAAGATCCAAAATGGTGCAGTTCCTCTAAAGTATTTTTAAGACTTCTCGTTGCAACTGTTTATCAACTGCTTCTAAGATCATGTGAATTCAGGAGAGTTCAGCTGAATCAGGCAGTGCATCATTTTGCATTCTAGCCTGCAGCAGAATGTGGTTGCTGCAAGTTCCAAATTCCTGATCTTCTCCATTTACATGTGAAGTGATTATGCTGTAAGTTACAGAGATGTTTTCTCAGGAAAGGACTGGCTTTGGAGATATGTTATGCAAAGTCATCGCTCATTAGAAAATAAACAATTTGGTGATTAACTTGCCATTGTGCACAGTTAATGTATTGTTATTAAAAACAACCAAAAAACTATTGGTTTGGGAACTAGCCCTTGGGGGCTAAGAGTCTGTTATAAGTAGCTAGAGGTGGAGGGGATGGAGAGAAGGGCAGGATAGTTATCCTCCCCTGTACTCTCTGCCAAAAAGTACCATTAAAAAACTTCCTCTGGTTCTTACTCCTGCAGATCTCGAGCTCCCTCTAAATTCTGTAATGAAAACTAAACAGGGATGTTATTTATACTGAATTCTTATAAAAAAGTCAGCATTACACAGATGTGTAGCTGTACGTCCCAGCAGATTAGGGAGTTATAATGGTGGTAATGGAAATGAGAAAATGTGATGGAAGCAAGAGATAAATAATGGGAAATACATTTTTGTACTGGAAATGTCTCGTATTTACAAAATGGTTCTTTAAAATGTGAAAATTTGAAAAGAATAAGCTGTCAGTAAGTCATATCACATTATGAAAAGTCATGCAGTATAGCATTTACAAATGTGCGCGCTTGGTTGTGTATATGATAGAAGGTGCACTTATTGTGACAATTACTATTTCCGCTCTTTAATTGTTTGAAAATCTGATTGCAGTGTCATATAAGTTTTCATTAATTTTCACACTGACGTACTGGCACTCCATTACTGTGTTGAACTACATAGCGTAAAAATGACCTGCTGAATCATGAGAAATCTCTGCATTTGCATGTTAATAGACTTCTACAAAAGGTATATCCTGGCTCATTAGGAAATAAAAAGCTAATTAATTAAAATGTTTGTATGTCCAAGTACACACAGGATGATAGAAATAGCTTTTTGAAGCATACAGAGAGATTGAGGAATCTTTAGAAAAAAAATTTTTTTGCTAATCTTACCTAAATTGATGCTTAGATAGGTACACTTTATTTTTTAAATAAGTAGTACATTTTACTTAAGCTTATTGACCCTAATTTCAAAGGTGAGCAGGCTAATGATTTCCTAAGTCAACCCCCATGACTATATTGTCACTTGTTGTAACACCCAGGTACGGCCACTAGGCAGCTGTTTTGGAAAAACTGTGTTCTTGCTGAGGACACTCTTCAGCTACAACTACAGAAACATAACTTAGCACTTCAGCCAGAACTGTGCCACCAGGTAGTGGATAAAGTAAAATGAGTCATTTTTAGTGTCTTTTTTCTTTTCTGTTGTGCTCTGTACAGAAATGACCAGTATAAAATAATAGTACAAATGACCAGAATAAAGTACCAACAGTATTGCTGCTGTTTAATAGATGTAAACTCAGCTGAGACTGTGCATGCGCATGCTTGTTTTGGTTTTGTTCCTCAGAGAGACTGATCTATTTGTCCTATAGAAGCAAAGTGAAGAAACAAAGCTACGTGTGCATCACAAACAGAAAAAAATGTATTCTAACCCTGTTCTGTATGGCAGAAGGTAACATTGCCAAGTGGTTAGCTGCCATCTTGCAGGTGCTATAGTACTTCTTTAAGGAAATGAACTGCTTGAGCTATATTATTAAAGCAATTAAAAGCAATTCAAACAAATGGAGCACCAGGACGTGACAGATCTAACAGATTGAACTAGAAAATTAGCAGCCATTTTTGTTAGATTAACAGAAAAATCACTAGTGGTATTGACATTCAGGAGTTTGAAGTTGCTTTAAGATTCCTACATTCCATTGAAATGAATGGTTGCTACTATAGAACGATATTCAGATTTAACAGGATGTTGATCTGTTACACATTTGCATTGTCACGGCTTTTATTATCACTTAAAAAAGCTAGATATTTATTTCACACTGAGTGAAAGCTTACCATCTAAGAACTCCTCTTGAAATCCTTCAGATTGTAATGCTTTGAATCCTGTTGCTATTGATTTCTTCAAGATAATTTTCTGTGTATTTTCTTGGTACCAAGTTCCAGTCCCATTGATGCTGGAAGTTTTGCAGGTGATTGTAGTAATATCTGATGTTGACCTTCTAGATTAAACCCGTAAGATAAATATAGAAGGAAGAAACAACCTGTTCTGATTGTGTTTGGGTGACTGGATGTTTCTAGATGAAAAATGAAGATGCTGCCTTTTCCGACTGCCACAACTCAGCAGCAGGTGTAGTAATGGTAGTAGAGAAATGAAGTGGTTGCTTCCTCTCAGGTCAACAGAGTCAGTTGCTCTGGAAAAATTATATTTCTGCAAGTTCATGTGAACAAAGATGCACCCTTGTCTGAATCCCTTTTAGAGAACTTTGTTCCTGTTTTTTGTCACATTGAAAACCTAGCTGGGCTAAGTTTATTAGGGGTTAGAGGGTTTCTTACCATTAAAAGTCAGCTCTTAAGTTGAAAATGTTTTTTAGTTCTGTCTTCTGTTGCTCCTTGATGAGCTCTAAATGTAAGATTGCATACTTAAAGAATGTTTTCTTTGTTTTCTATGACTGAATTAAGCGGAATTCCAGGCTCTGGGATTTATAGGTCTCTTATTCCTATGACAAGATTTATGCCTCTAGAAGTGCCACTCGCCACTGGAGAATAGGGAGAATTGTGTCAATAACTTTGGCAGGGTTTGAACTAAAGCAAGTTCTTGGCCAGTACAGCTAGCTCACGCAATGTTCAGCATGGGATCTGATACTAGCAGAGTGTCTTCATGACCTTCCACAACGCCCTTTATTGTGCTCAGAGCTTTCCCGGGAATGGCCTGTTGAAATGGGCAAGTTCACCATGGTCGTGTCTGCTGTGAGCAGAGCAGTGAACAGTCACAGAAGTGAAAAAATGCTGATTTTAGCCTGCATTTGCTTTGGAGAGCTTCACATAGCAGTAGGGTGCGACTTGAGAATGGAAACCATGCAGAATGCATGGTGTAAAATTGGGTTGAGAAGACTCCTTGCAATAGTGCTGTGGCTGTGGAAGATGATGTGGTATTTATGCACATGCAGACACACGCACGCTCATTTGATTTTGTCTGCAGTGTAGTTCGGGGTAATAAGGAACGATATTGGAATTGTTCAAAGCAGTAGGAGAGTGAAACACGTGAACCTACTGAATGATTAACGGCTTGAGACACTGAAAAGCAAAATTCAGGTATGAACTCTTGACAGGAAGGGCTGGGAAATTCTGGGCCGGTGCTGTGTGTCTCTGAGACAAACACAGATTCGCCTGGGCAGGAGTGAGATTTTTGTTTTCTCATTAGCTTCTACCTTCTGTGTCTCCTTCATTGCACTGACATTGTGCGTTCCTAGTACTGTGTCATGCTGTTTTTCCAGTTCCATTCCATCTTTCATCTGCTGGGAGGTAGAGGAGCTACAGCAGTGCTGCAACTGGCTCATGTGTCTCTGTAGCTGAGGTGCTGCAGTGCAGGCCCACGGTCATGATATTCCCAGTATGGAAATGTGTTAGTGTCAGGGGAACATGCGCCGGAAGAGAAATTAGCACTTGACTAATACATGAAAGACTTGGTCCTCTCTCCCCTTTCCACCATTGTCTTTGCTGGCCATTTTGCAAATGCTTAGAGTCTACCCTACTTCATTCCTTATTTTAGAGTTTCCTTTGAGTTGTGCCACCATTTAAGTAATGTTTGCTTTGTGTCAGTTTTCATAGCTCTCATTTTTGCACAGTTAAGTGGCTACAGATATTAAGTGGGCTAATACTGCCGTCGCTGCCTGTGAGAAGTTTGTCATTGATGTTCAGTAAGAGCTAATGCCCATACTGCAGTAACAGGGTTGAACCCTGATAAATGAACCAGCAGTTGGAGAATTGCAGCCTATTTCTAAATCCTCTGAGTTCAGAGAAAAGGTGAAATACTTAAATCTTCATTTTGTGATCAGAAGAAAGCATGAAAGAGAAATTTACTCTCTCATAGCAATGTCATGTACAACAATATAGATAAGAGATGGTGGATATCTTTCTTAAATAATGTTCTTTTATGGCTAACACATGCACTAAAAGCAAAGATGAATGAGAGGCTGGTGAGATTAATCAGGCCATATGCTGCAATATGTTGACAGTGAATGTAAGAACAATGAATGTCAATCAGCTGCTATTAAATATAATGGCCAGTGATTTAGCACCTCATTAAAAGATCACAACACCCCATTCGCTTGTATGTGAATAGCAAAACAAATAGTCATTAAAATTTCCTGATCGGGCATTGAGTTCTCCCTTCAAGCACATTAATTTTGCCTGCATAGGAAGAAGAACAATTTAGCAGAGTGGAAGCTATCTCGTGAGGTTTATCAGTGCACAGACTAATACACAGGACAAGAAAATTGTTCTCCATAAGTAGTGTCTGTAGGTATGTGTATGAATTTGTGCATGTGTGTGTATATATGTAGTGCATTTCATCAAGTTTTAGCATCAAGGGGAAGTATTGCTTTTTACTTGTTTTAGTATTTGCCACAGCACCTGGATTTCTTTGAGGTTGTTCCCTACTTACTGTACATGGTACTCAGAGGTTCAACAGTGCCATCCTGTGGGTGATCTTAAAGGTTTGAAAGCTATGGCAGGTAAATAAATGACGTCAACAGGAAAAATTATCATAGAATATCAGATACTGTATGTCCCCTTGCCATCAGCTAGAATATTTCCCTCTGGTAGCCAGGCAAACTAATTATTATTTTTCTGTCCAGAAAATTAATAACCTAAATGTATTATAACCAATGTGAAAGTATTTCAGGCAAGCTGATGAGCAGTGTCCATGTTAGTTTTACTCTCTTGCTGAGGAATGTGTTTTCAGTCATCTCAGTATGTTTTTAATCATCTTGGAATTTATTTTCGCAGACAATGCCAAAATCAAAGGCAACTATGTAAACTCAAATAACCACCCCTATAAAGAAGTATCTGGACATCTTTAAAGAGTCATTAGACTGAAACTAAGACTCGTTAGCTTTCATGTTTCATAACCAGAAAATATGAATTCCTAAGCAACCTTGAAGATTAAGTTGGATGGTTTGAACAACTGGCCAAAATGCTTTTAATTCCAGGAAGATAAGGGCAGGATTAAAGTCTGAAGTTTCGTTGACTGAAGATGAAATTCGGCTCAGAATATTAGGAGAATTTTCTGTTCATAGAGTGAATATCATGCCAGGACAAGGTAGAAAATAGCAAAACTTGCTTTAATTAGGGAACTGTTGGGGATCAATGGGTAACTGCAGATCATACTATTTCATATATGTTTTTCATTTTGCTTGCCTTAGCAACTTGTTAACGAGAGTGAATGAGAATTTATTTGGAAATGAGCAAGGAAATAAAAGGGCAAGCTGCTCAGTACAAGGGTCTGCTCATTTTTCAAGTCCCTGCTGTTTTGGGGTGCTGGAGGACAAAGTGGGTGCTGTGGCTGCACACTGCCTTTGCTCGGTGGTTCAGGGAGTTGGGCGCAGCTCCGGGTTCTGCGTAGGTGCCTCTTCAGTTCACAGCCGGGCACTGAAAGTTCTCCTGTGCTTTCCACAGCTAGATGCCAACTATGAGTCGCAGTACCTGCCACTGGATGATTTGATTAAAGGAAGGAAACACTCTACCATTAGTCTTTGGTAGTTAAAAATTATAACATGATGTGTGGTCCCTAAGTCTTTGAAAAACACGTCATTCTATTATTTATATTTTTCCTGTGTCTGTGTGCCAGGCCCACTTAAACAGCAAAAGGTGATCGCCAGTGATAAGACATATCATTAATTCCCGTGAGTACGAAAAGACGAACAAGAATCATTCCCATTTAGACCATTAGTTTAATTTAGTTTTAAAGTATTTTACTTTTTTTACCTATTTTGACAAAAAAAAAATCTAGCCTAACAAAAGCCTTGCATCTGTGTAGTTCTGTCCTTTTTAAATTAGGCTGAGCTGTTTTAAATGTTGGTGTATTGGGAATCTTGAGACTGTGCTTGTACCCTGATTTATAGTTCGTAGATGAATTTTGGATGAATCAGATGTATCTGGAAAATAATGTCTTATGTCTTATGATATTTAATTAAAGGCAGAAAGGGTAATGACCTATCAAAGTTTAACTTCTGCGCAGAAGAAACTTCTTTGTCCTGATCAGTTCAAGGATAACTTGAGCCCTGGAGCATCAGCATTCATATAACATTTACACGTTTCTAATCTAACTGATGTGAGTGGGTTTGCGTCATATAAATGTCTAATTCTGGTTTTGAATCTCACTAAACTCTTGATCTCGATTTAGCCTTATTTTCAGGAGGTTCTGCATTTCTATGGTATTGCATTTCTGCAATTCTATGGTACTTTAAAGGTATCTGCTATTATTAGTTTTGAATGTATGTCTTGTACTTTCTTCAAGTGTCACTTTCTACTTGTACTATAAAGAAGATAAGTGGCAACAATATTCTTCACTCTTTTGTACACTGTATGCAAGTAGTTCTTAGCTCTTTCCTCATCCAAAAGGTTCTCCATGTTCTCTCAGTTGTTTTTTCCATCTTTATTTCTGTTCTAATTCTTTACTTATGGTGTTCCTGGACTGAATACAGTATTTTAAACGAGGTATACTGTGAGGTATATTTTTACCATTGCTTTTTCTCATTCTTTATTTGTCTTAGCATGTTATTTATGTTTTTCTGATCACCAGTGAACATGGAGCACTTGCCTTCTACACCAGCTGACCCATTTCCCATTTCAGGAGCTTTTATAGTGGAAAGGAATGATGCATATGCATGGTTCTATTTCCTGGTTAGTCGGCTCTAAACGTAGGCATTTGTTTTGGACCACACTGTGAGCAATGCTCGTAGTCCTTCCTCCAGATCGGATCTGCCATTCAACCTGCCACTGGAAACCAGCATCAGATTCAGATCCATCCCATCAGGTGACCGTGTGGTAGGCAATTCAGATGCTGCAAACAGGAGAGTGGCTGCAGGCATTCATCTCCCGCATGGCTGTGGGACCGTGCTGTGCTCTTTCCTGCATTCAGGACCACTCTTAAACAGCTGTGAATCTGTGTAATCTATATATGTATACATGCATAGCCTCTGCACGTGTGCGTGCACATACACTGCATATACAGACAGATACAGTTAATAACTATAAATTTCCCTGTTGACTTAGGAGACTAATTTATTCAGTTTCTCTATTTTAAACGGAGTTGGATGAATACTCATCTGCCCTATGTATGTTTTGTGGTCTGTAGGAGATTTCACAGTAATTCCAGTGTCACTGTGTTTGTCTTCAGAGTATGTCTGTCAGACTTCAGTTCAACCAATCCCTCTAAGGTGAAGCATGAGATTTTAGTATTATTAACGCCTCATTTCATCTAGTTAATGATCTTTTCAAGTATTCCATCTTCTTTGTGATTTACTTGCAATGTCAGATAAAGATCTTATTTAAGCTAAGTATTATGAAATAATAAAATCTCTATTTTATTTGAATACAATCAGGATAAATTAATCCAGTAGAGAGTCTGATGTTAAACAGGTGCAGTTCTTAGCAGCATCGCACATGTAAAATCAGCATAAGTTCTTTGAACACTCAGATCTTAACAGATGTGTTCTTTTTCTCCATATGTTGTAATAAAATAAGGATTTGCACTGAAAGTATTGACACACACTCTAAGCACTCTTGGCAAACACGCTGTTGTATTCTTTACACAATATCGGCTGTGGCTATTTAACTTTAAATAAATATGTGCATTAAATAGCTGTAAAGCACATATATGTATAAATAAAATCAGTTTTTGTCAGAAAGTAGTACTTTTTAGCTTTCTTTTTTACTGACGCCTAGACAAAGGAATGCTGCATCTTCAAAACAACATCTGTCAAACCGATTTTCATCAGATTAAGTATATCCTCAAAGCAACCATCACAGCTTACAAAATACTGGAAATGTAGGTTGTGCTTTGCATAAAACACCAGTAGAGTTTAAAGCACTTGAAAGTGTTTTACAAATATAGATGTGATAGCTTGTGCATATTCTCCATTTTTGTTTCTATTTTCAGTAGGTTCTTGGGAAAGATAATGAGTGATGTTGCAACACTGCAATCCCAGTAGATGTCCCAGAGTGTAATTACAGAGTTATGGTCCTGGCAGCTAATCTGGGTCTGCACAAGCCAATGGTTTGAGAGTCTGGCAGTAGCGATTGAATTTCTTGCAAGGAAGTTCATGCGTAGAAAGATTTCTCTCATTCAAGAATGAAATTAAAGTGTGAATCTGAGTGATTATCCAGGCCTTTCTCTGATCATGAATTCTTCACAGTATAGATCTGTGATTATATATGCACTGGCCTGATTCTCGTTCTATAGATCATCAAAGATAACTGATAATATTAAATTTTTTAAGATCTTTTCTGGGACAATGTAATCTAGTGAAGCCTCATTACAGTGTGTGCCTGCAGCTGAGTGTGGGAACTCGGGTCAGCCAGAAATGAATGCCAGGATTTCTGTAAAAGATCTTTGTGGATGGAGGGTAGAGGCGCTTCAGCTGGAAGCCACATCAGTGTTCCCATTAGTTCTTCTGTTTAGAAGTTGGAAATCTAGCATAGCACAAGAAGAGTCCAATCGAAAAGCCGTGGAGAAGACAAATCTGTTCCAGCTGCAACTCGGGTTTCCCGTTGGGTTGTTCGCTATGTGTACCCGGTGAATTGCCCTGTGCTATCCTAAAATGTTCCACATTAAGCTTAGGCGAGTTAGCATGAGGCGTTTTGGTGCCTAACCACACACCTGTGGGATAGTCCTAATTAGTGTCAGACAGTGCAACTGAAGACAGTCCCAAAACCAACTGTATACAGACAAGGCTAAATATGTTATTTCATGGAGTTCAAGATAAATGCTTTATATCTGAAGGGTATAATTTTACCAGGAAAATGGTATTGTTGATTTTTGTCTTCTTTATAAAGATACATTCGCTAATTCTGTGGTACTAGCTGATACATAAACCTCAGACTGGATTTTTAGCTTAACTGATTCTGAAAATGATCCTTACAGGGTCTTCTGCCTGGCTCTTAGACAAAAGAACATACAACTAAGTAAAAATACGTACGAAAATGTACCGGATATTCTAACTTTATCCAGCTTTGTTGTGTACCCAGGGAACTTGGCACTTGCAAGCTTGGGTCCTTTGAATGTTAATAGCATCACATTTTGAACAGGAGACTGGGGTTTCTGAGAAGACTTTTATGATTTGCGGCAGGAAAAGCTGTCTTTGAAACAGCCAATATGCTAGAGATTCCTCTCAGTTGTCATTTTTGGCCAAAACCATGGAGCATTTAACCTGTTTTTAAGCAAGAAGTATGGAACAGACAGCAGATAATACAAGTCTGGTGATAGGGAGACAAGCGGTAGCACATTCAGCAAATACAGGTTGTTTTTTGGGAAGTGTTGATTTGAATTTCATGCATCGTCCAAGCATAGTGAACACTGCAAGGTCATAGTAAGAATATAAGGAAAAAATCCATCTGATTTGAATTTCTCACTATCCAGTATTGTTAAGAATACAATGTCAAACAATAACTGTTTCTCTGAGCGTGACTAAAGCCAGATTTCCATGTATAGCTGGAGAATAACTTGCCACACATTTTTTTTTCGATTTACTGTTAATTTCCTTTCTAATGTCATGGTGTTAGTTTATGAATGGTACCTGGAGCCACTGTAGTACCTCTGTGTTTTCTCAGTCACAGTTATTTCTGAGTTTGTTACTCAGCATCCAGGAAATCTCATGCAGACTGTAACACACTAATTGGCTCAGTACAATTAGGATAAAATGAAAGTGTTTTGCTGTTGATCTTTGCTTGTTACTAATTCATGCTAACAGAAAATTAGATTGAAGAAGTCTAATACGGTATCAAAATATCCTTTCTCATTGCAGAAAGTATCACTGGTACTCTTAAATGGAGGTATTTTAGAGCAGAACTTCCTTCCTTTCTCCTATTTTCTAATGCTGTCTTTCTGACACTTAAAAAATTGCTTGAAGGGATGATGAGTCTTGTTAAAGAACTAGGGTGTCCAGAGACTGTGTAGTGATACCGTGACTTCAGCAGGGCTCAGGCAATACTTATTAGACCATTATATCAAGGTCTAGTACTGTGTTGCTTGTTAACTTCACGTAACATCATATTAATAAATCTTTACAAGCTGTGTAGTTGTAAAGTGCACCATAATAATCAGTATCATTCCTCTAATAAATCATTTGATTTGTGTTTGCTTTGTGTTGTTCCAACCTTGTCAACCATAACATCACAGGGTAGGGACCCTTCTCGTGGTCCAATTAATGAACCACCTGCTTAGAGTCCTTGGTCACGGACATGCTCAGAGGGAGGCACAACTTCATCTCCACACCCTCCTTCCCTTTGGAATGCCTCAGGTTACGCGGTTTTCTTACAGAAGTACTACCTCTATTGTGGAGATTTTCTGGAGCACCTGGGCTCGATCCTTCTGCAGACTCCATGCAGATGTATGGTTTTGCTTGCCCAGGATACCACTGAAATTGCTGAGTATTTTTAATTTAGACACTGTGTCAATGCCTACCAGCAGGAGTGAAATGTTAGATGTGGCTGCACTTTGGCGTCCATGTAGAGGTGGTCAGTTGAGTAGATCAGTGTCCTGGGGAAACTGATCCCTTGTGCTGACCAAGCTTCAGAGTCGAATTCTACCTGTGGAGAGTCTGTTTCTATTGGCATGGGTGGAGGTCTGCAAATGAAAAGCAGGACAGACTTTGCTTTATGGTTACCATTCGTTTTATTGCAAACATGATTGTCCTTCTGTGTAACAGAGCAGATAAATATCTGCTTCAAAATCTATGATTTAAAGTACTGGGTGTTGTTTTTTCTGAGACTCAATCCATTTGACTGACAGATATAAACTTGAATTTTTATTTTATTCTCCGTCACAGCAGTAAGTTTAGTCCAACTACAGTTTTCATTGTTGCAATACAAACACACTAAGCCTAAAGTACTGCTGGCAGCTTATATATAAAATTTGAGGATTAAGAAACGAATGCAAACAAAGGAAGGCTCTCAGCTTTAAGTAAGGAACACAGTGTTGTTGGAGTAGCCTTTTACTGCTGTCACAATTACTGTGAAGTAATAGCAGCCAAAACCTACCTGTCTGGTTTTGGCTGCAATAAGTACTAATAAGGCAATAGTCATTTGAAGAGGAAATTTGTCTTGTCTATTTGAAACATTTGAAACATTTCATTAATTGCCAAAAACGCCACCTCTTTTTGCGTTGTGTGTGATGTATTCATTTTTGCCTTCTAAATAATTTGTACAAATAATCCCTCTTTTTTTTTTTTTTCAGCCCACCTAAACCAACGGTGTTCATCTCTGGTGTCATTGCTAGGGTAAGATTACCATTAAATTTCTTTCAATCATAGAAGAATGATTGTAGGCTTTTCAGAATTATCACTGATCAGAGCAAAATTAATCTTTTTCATTCCTCTTCCTTTTTTATGAGAAGAGGCTGTATGTTTTGTATATTTTTGTAAGTCCCTTTGAACATTCTTTGTAGTTTTGTGTGAAATTGAAATTATTAATTTAAATTATTTCCACCGTTTTACTTTGAATTTTAGCACTTTAAGTTTATTGGATTTTCTTTTCATATCTAACTTAGATATTACTGCATTCGTTTTCTTTGAAAGCAGTTGCATGTAAGTCTGCTGCTATAGCTTGATCTGTGATGAGTAGCGACGCTCCTGCCTGTAAGGTTACGTGTTTGAAGATACATATTTCAGCTGCCATATGTACCTTGAGGTACTTGGGATTCAAGGTGTTATTCGCTGGATTTTAACAGCAGGCAGGACCTGGAAATCCATTAACTAGCCATTAATCGTATGATCAGTAATTCATGCCTTGTGTGTTGTGACAGGGTTTTTATTGTGGCTTTACATGATGGGTACCTGTATTATGATGGCCCTACATCACTAGGGTGTGTAATGGGGTGGTTTACCCATAAGATGCTGTGGTTGTGTCAGATCACGTAGATGGAACGAGCAAGCTGATGCGATTTTGCCTAGCCCACAGGGGTAGTAGACAGGCACTTCTGTATTTCCTGGACCTCCATCTGCGGCAGGGTGGATACTTACTTAGGCATTCAGATGCCTAATTACTCCTACTTAATTATTGCATTAATGTTTAGTAATTTTGATAGCACATTAACAATTGTTAGGGTAGTGATTTTTTTTTGAGTGGTGTAGGAAATCTGAGACATAAAAAACACAGGCTCCCAGTTTAGTAGGTGTGCAAAAGATTCAAAATGGAAAGAAACTATTTTCTTGATTTTGTAACTCAGTTCTTCTTTAGCTATTCAATTACTTCATAGGGTACTAATCATCTGTAAGCTGTCAGCTACAGGTTTATTTATTAACCTACAAGAAGTGAAATTGTTCTATCATTTTCTGAGACTTAAAGCTCCCAAACGTATCAAAATTTCTTCTCTATGTAATAAACAAAACCTAGCAATGCTTTTTTGAACCCAGACTACTTTTCCAGTCATATTTTCAAGTTTCCTGATAGTTCTTGTCAGTGTCAAGTGGAGGTTTGTATACTGTGACCTGACCTGTTTAATGTCTTTATCAGACACAAGGCTCCTCATCAAGTTTGTGGATGGCACCCAGGAGCAGTTAGTAAGTTTGAGGGCAGGGCTGCTACTCGGAGGGACCTGGGCAGGCTGGAAGAACGGGAGGCAGCAGCTGGACACAAGCCAGCTGCATGCAGAACAGCAAGGAGGACTACAGTGTCCTGGGCTGTGTCAACAGGAAGGTAGCTGGTAGATCGAAGGAAGGGATTATCTCCCTCTGCTCAACATGTTTTTAGACCACAGATGGAATAGTTCATCCAGTTTTGGACACCCCAGTGTATGAAAAGTGTTGATAAATGAGAGCAAGTTCACTGGAGGGCCACCGAGGTGGTCAGGGGCTGGAGCACATGCTCTGGGAAGAAAGGCTGAGGGAACAGGCCTTGTTTAGCATGGAAAAGAGATGGTTTCGGGAGGACCTGTTAGCAGCATTCCCACATCTACAAGGAAGTTATCAAGCAGATGGAACCAGGATGTTCGGATTGATGCGTGGCAGGCAGACAAGAGATGGATGAGCCGATGGAATGCAGGGAGTTTCTGGCTTATGATATGTTTGTCCCAGTTTCTGAAGAGCGAAGTTGTGGTGCTATTCACCTTCCCCTGTCACTGAGCACTGGTAGTAGGTTTTCCCCATTGCTTTTTGAAACCCTCATGGGACTGACCCTAGAAATGACAGTTGTAAATAGGTGGCATAAGGGTCACACCTGAACTGAGCCTGCCCAACAGCAGCACGTGAGAACCTACACTAGCAGACCTGGCTGAAACAGCATGTTAAACTTAGAAGCCAACCACCCCTAAGATTTGAGTCAAAAGTAGTTCTAGATCCTGCCTTTCTTCCCACAGAACTGGCATGCCTATAGTAGGTTTTATTCTGCAGATAGTTTTTCATGCTGCCTTACCTTATTTGTAAAATAGTTTCTTTCTGGTTGCTTTGTGAAAACCAAATAGGTCAAGTAGAACTGACCATACAGAGTCAGTGAAAGTGATGTAGCATGAGGAACCATTTAAGCACTGAAGATAGGAATTTTTTTTTCCCCTTGGGTCACTTTAAGATACTACATTCTTGGATGGCGTGTGTAATTGGAAGAAGTGAAACTTGCATAAGTGAAATTTTGAAGTTGGCTAAAAGAATGGCAAGATAGGATGTATACAGGGAGACTTCAGAGTAACACGGAACACTTTTTTCCATCTGCTGTTCGCATTTTTAAAAACTTACATCCATTTGAACTAGAAAGTATGCTTTTAAGATTTCTTAAATTTTTCCTGGTGTGTTCTCTGAACAGGGTGATAAGGACTTCCCTCCAGCTGCGGCTCAGGTGGCTCATCAGAAACCACATCCTTCTGTGGAAAAGCTTCCTCACCCACAACATGTCAAACAGCACATCCACCAGCCTCGCAAGTGAGCTCTCCATCAAAATCTCGGCCAAACTGCCATCAGTGAATAGGTTTTCAAGAGAAGATAAAAACCCTTTAGGATTCACACTGTCAAATCAGTAAAATTGACCTCTAAAATAATATGCTGTTTCTTTTACTTTAATTCTCAAGGGTTAATAAGAATGAAGACATTGTTCAGTTGTTATCCCAGATGGAAAATTCTGTTAAGTATTTGCTGATCAAGGGTGGGGTTTTTATAAGATTTTCTTATTGCCAGGATAAAACTTTAATATGCATAATGTGATTAATGAGCTTAAAACTTGTACTTTTAGTTGCAGCATCACAATAGCAGATAGTTAATGTAGTTTTTATGCTAAGCCAGTAAGGAAGAATAGCCTTTTTGTACTGGTACCTTTACTCTCTGGAGGGAGTTTGTCGTGTGTTCAGACAGAAATCGGTGGTTGTCTTGATTATGTAGAACCCTTGCAGTCTTCAGTATCCTATGGTGTCACATCACAGTGGCTGTGCCCTCTGATTTCAACTAGTGAGATGACAAAAGGGCCCAAAAACATTCTCAAGTGTGCAGAAATCCAGCTGAATCTTCTTTACACCCCTTTGCACTTGCACAGACTTGCTGAGGTTCTTCCATTTGGAGATCTGTGCGTATGGAGAGGGGAGAGAAATCAGTTACAGGAACATTGCTGCTGTGGGCAACTGATTTGTGATCTCATGGATCTCACTGGGGGCTGTATTTTTAGGAGGTGATGATTTCTCAATTCCAATAGCATGCTGAAGGAGCTCAGGACCTGCCAGAATTGAACTTAAAATAAACTGGAGAAAAATCTGTTTTCCTTTTTTAACTTACAGTTTGAGATCACTGTTGAAAATTAAGAGATACCATTAGTAAATATGTTTAACTTTATGACCCAACCTCTGTTGCACATCATTTTTATTTTTTTTTTGTAGTCATCTTATTGTGAATAATGGATACGAGGGAATAAAAGTTAGTTTTCAAATAGAGCAATTGGATTAGTTTTCGCCACGTAATTAAATCTTTTGATTACACAGTTCAAAATCACTTAGCTCTATGATCCTCCTTCTATAGCTCATCTCTATAAAACCAGGAAAATAATTTTTTAAACATTCCACCTACATTTTTAAAGTGTACTTCTGTTTTTAACTGACTACAAATACAGTACAGGCTTTAGTCCCCTCTAGGTTTATAAAACTTCTAATAACCTCAAAAAAAGTGGGTACTGGAGCTAGTGCTGCAAACCTTCATCTGGTAAATCAGTGAGGGTTTGGGGTCACTTGGAGCTTTATTAGTTCATTTATGTTTAAAATTAAATAGTATGGAAAACCAGTGAGGAGAGTTTTACAAATTTAATTTTTTTTTTTTACATTTTTAAAAATTTCTGCAGATTAAATCATTATTCCCTGACTAGCTGATTTAAAACAACAACAACCAACAAAATCATGTGAAATATGGCTCATTTCACAAGCAGAATAACTCACTTTATGTGGGTGAGAGGGACCTGGCATTTCCATCTCTTCGTAGGCTTGAAATGGAAATAATATTTTGCAAAGGATATGCATGGATATGTATATTCTACACCCAAGGAAGGATGTACAATCTGTATATACAGTCCTTATTTTCAATTTAATTAGATAACCGTACTTGCCTTAAGGAATGAACGTTGTTTATAAGAATTATTCTCTATTAGAATATGCATAATTTTTAAAAATGCTTGCTGTTTCTGATGTCGGTACGTCTGAGGCCTTGTTCATAGCCACTCATGAGTGTACGAGTTATGCACACATGAGTAACTCATTCATAAAGGGTAGCGTTGTTGAGCCTCATGGAATATCTGCACGAGGTAATTTGCTGGCAGGAATGTTTGCAGATTCAGGACAGAAAGCGGTGGCATCTCACTGATGGTGCAGCCAGTAGCTGGCAGTGCGCTGCGTCAGTGATGAAGCAGATCATCGCAGTCGCTTGGTACTGGTAGCTGCTGGCTTGAGGGTGAGCTGGATGGGATTCAGCTCTCCTAGTCTTGTGCCTACATCTGAAGTAGTGTCTAGACTCCAGCTGTAGTCAATGGTGATGTCGTCAAGACAGCCGGTAGAGTGTAGGTATGGCATCTTTGACCTAACAGAAGTGTCTTTCAAGATGAGCTGGATCACTCGACTCCAGTGACTGCAGTGGAAAACTAAATGTCCCTCAGTGTAGAAGCACACAGTTAGGTGGGGCTGGGTGCCTCTACTCTGTGTCTAGGAATAGCTGGTAGAAATGTGTATTTCTATCTTCTGAAAGCAACACCACATTTCCGTTCAAATACTAAAAGTTAAGAACATGGATGCTTTTGAATTATGAACTACTGCTCCTGGTTGTTAATGCAATATATACAACTTCTATAGACAATACCTGAATTTTGTCTTTGATTACTTAGACAGATGTGTAAGTTTGTACAATGGAGTATGACTCTCAGGATAGCTTTAGTGGCTTTTAGAGTGCAGGAATTCCTATATGGTTAGAAAATGTCTCTGTATGAAAACATATTCTGTATTGTTGGGAGGTACCCACGTTTATACACACGTGTCCTTACCAAAACATTACCTTGCCCAAAATAAAGAATCATAACTGGTGATCTCGATTGCCTATTGATGGTTACTGATAGTTTTAAAATATTTTACAATAACATACAAGCACAGAAGATGTTCAGATGTTAACTTGAAATGATTGCAAAAGAAATTTTCTGTAATTGTCAATGTGGCAATAATGCAACAATAAAGCACGAAGTTGTATATTGGGCTCATTTTTCCTAAGTACAATGTAAATCATCAGGGTGGGGTTTATGGGATTTTATTACAGAATGCTGCATGACTAATCAACATTTTATAACTACTGACATTTATTAGGAAGTTTTATGACACAGCGGATGAGCTGTTTTGGATAGTCCAGTCTCATTAAAATAAAACTAGACCCTACCAACTAGAACGGGAGTTGCTCTTTTCCACTATGAAATTGGAGATCCTCACTAGATCTCAGCGAAGGTTTGGAATCTAAGCCTGATAATAAATCAGTATGTTAAAGGAAATGAAATTTAATGCTTTTGATTACTTTTTGAGTTCTAACCTTTCTGAAAAAGTTCTGTAATCAGAAGTGGTGGCAAGCCTCTCGTACCACTGCCATTAACATTACATAGTGCACGCCATAACACAAGTGATTCACAAAAGAGTTTGAAGAAATGGCCACAGTGGTTTTGGAAGTTTTCTGATACTTTTGGTATCCTATATTTAGTATATGTGTAGTGTGTATACAATACAACAAATATATGTGATACTTCACAGTGCGAATGATAGATTTATAGCCCTGGGACTATTGCAATGTTACCCCCTTAGGCTCTGCAGTCACATAATGATGCACTATATTATTCGAAAACTGTCTTCTTCCATTAAAATTTTGGAAAAATACATGTGCATGACATCTGGCATGCTGTCCATAGTTATTCCAAGTTCCATGGCCCTGCTGTCAGCAGTATTGCAAAGTTTATTAGTAATTAGAGTTTATTTACTTCTAGTTTCAACAGTGTGGTTTTCTCTTTTCTCATCAGATGTCTTGAAACATTAACTCTTGTACTTTTATCCATGACAGTATGATCATAATGTGCTCCTGGCTGTTCAATAAAAATACTCACCGCAATCCGTTTCATACAAAGGGGAAGGGGGTGGATTGGACATAATTTTTTGTCCCTTTGGAATAACTTTATTCTGAATACTCAGAATCTTCACGGAGAAGGAAGCTGTGGGTTTTATAAACCAATTCTCATGTCCCCTTCAGATTTGGGTATATGAAGTTTAAAATGTGTATTGGGTTTGCATGGCAAGGTTTTGGTAATGGAGGGGCTACAGGGGTAGCTTCTGTGAGAGTCTGATACAGCCAATGCCAGCCAACTCCAAGGTGGACCCGCTGCTGGCTAAGGCCGAGCCCATCAGTGATGGTGGTAGCACCTCTGTGATAACATATTTAAGAAGGGGGGGGAAAACTGCTGTGCAACAACAGCAGCAGAGAAATGAGTGAGCATATGTGAGAGCAACAACTCCGCAGATACCACAGCCAGTGAAGAAGNCCATCCCCCTGCGCTGCTTGGGGGGAGGAGGTAGAGGAATTGGGAGTAAAGTTGAGCCTGGGAAGAAGGGAGGGGTGGGGGGAAGGTGTTTTAAGATTTGGTTTTATTTCTCATTACCCTACTCTGATTTGATTGGTAATAAATTAAACTAATATCTGCAAGTAGAGTCTGTTTTGCCCATAATGGTAACTGTTGAGTGGTCTCCCTGTCCTTACCTTTAGCCACAAGCCTTTCGTTATATTTTCTCTCCCCTGTCGAGCTGAGGAGGGGAGTGACAGAGTGGCTTGGTGGGCACCTGGCATCCAGCTAGGGTCAACCCACCACAAATGAGGTTTAAGTCTAGGCCAATGCCTTTAGCTATAGGATTAAGATGTTAATTGCATTTTAGAAAATGTGGGGATGTCAGTAAGGGGAACAGTTACTTTTACAGCAGGAAGAGATGTTGCTGCTCAGATGCTGCAATGACATAAAGAATTAAGAAGAGAAATCTCAGTTTTAGTTGAATTTCTTTGCACACAAACCTCCTCCCTCACAAGATAAAGACACTTAATGTTAGCTGTAACCAGTTACCTTTATATGCTCTGTCAGTAAAAGTGGAATCCAGATCGTAGTGACTGGAGGAGCCTCAATGAGAAGAAACTGAGTCAAGTCTGCAGTGGTAAATCTTCATCTGACTTCTTCAACAGATGAGCAGGATAAATCTGCTACCTATAGCCTTTGGTAAGTGCTGTGCATGACTGTAGTATGGATAATTAGTAAAGGTAATTATTAATTAAGTAGTTTGCTTCCCTAAGGAATTCCTTTTTTCCTCAGTTTCTCTATCCCATTTCTGGCATGCAACCTTTTTTCTCAGGAAGATGGAGGTTTGTATTTTGCTTGTTGCCGCGTTCTCGGGTCTCCTTCAAGAACGTGTATTTGTTGGCTTTCCTCATACCCCCTCAGAGAAGAGACTGCATCTAGCGTATGCTGTTTTTCAAGTCTTTTCATAAAATGGTAGCACTGGGATTTAGCTAGGAAGGCTGCGAGGAGAGGTGGAATGGGTTGTATTTGACAAAGCTCACCATGAACAAAGAAGTCAGTTCAGTTGTGAAGACTGTTTCCCTTCCCTTTAGGATGCTGATCAGAGGCGAGAACAAGAATGCAATACCATTTTCTGAGAATATAATTTATTACTGCTTGGCGCTGACAGGCATGCATGGGTGCTGATGACTTTTTGCAAAATGCGCTCCCAGCGCTGCCAGCGACAAAACGGAGACACAGATACTAAAGCCATTGCAAGCACAGATCTTGCAAGTGACCTTGAAAGAAGCCCTGTAATATAATCTCTGCTGCCCAGCTTGCGTTGGAGATATTTTTAGAAAACTCGAGTGGCTGGCATTCTGTAGGTCACTCGCGGCTTTAGGAAAAGAAAAGCATTTGTAATCCACAGTGATTTTAAGGATTATAAAAATTGTTTAGCTGTTAACGAGCTGTGAGCTCTCCACAGGCAGCGGTAAGGACACGTGTGTTACTGTTGGTGTATTCTCACATTGCTGTGACTAAAGCTGGCTCAGCAAAATGTTTTTTATCCTTCTTTCTGGCCGACAGGTTATGAAAGTAGGTAAACTAACTTCTTACGAGCCATTTTTGGTAGGCTGTCTGAGGTGTCAGTGGATGTCTGATACCATGTTAAGGCGGATAATGACATCACTTTGTTACATACGGGATGAGCAAGTGCACTGCAGAGCACAGCAACTAACCTGGCTTCCCTCTTAAACCAGAAGCGTCTCTTGAAATACAAAACAGTGGATTTAGTTAAAATGAAAAGCTACTAATCTTTGTGTGCTGCCAGTGGGTGAAATAACTAGTATCTCCTCGTGTTTCAGACGTGAGTAAAACCACAGATATGTTCAATTCCTTTCTGAGTTAAATTGCACCAGTGTGCCAGTGTTTGGGTCTGAAGGAAGACAGGCATCAGTTTTCTCCTTGTTTCACTTGTGAGCCTACTGTATTTATCTGAAAACTTTGCTTAGTATTTTTTAAAAAAGCCTTGTTTCTGAAGTCATGCACACCTAATCTTAGGCTTCATTTCATTTTTCAAGTGATGTATCGCTCTGCAGTGGGGGTTAACCTTCCACTTGTTTGAGTTCTGCTGACGTTATGGTTCATTTCTTTAAAAAGCTGTTCTAATCCGTGATTGTGTCTGTGAATTCAGAGCAGATTTTCACAAACAGGTGCCAGGGACAGTGGGGTTCCTGCTGAGAGACTCCTAATGCTGATCGAGGTCAAGGAGTAAAGGGAGAGCCCACAGAAGTGGTTCACGAGGAAGGGAGGTGAGACTTCAGCTGCCAGGGAAGGCCCAGGAGGTGGGCGATAGTGGCAGGGATAGTAGTCTTGAGCCAGCAAACCAGAGCAGACCTATGGACCTGGTCTTTTTCACCTGCCTGTGTTGTCCTGGCATGTTATCGAAGTATCATAGAGGTGTGGGCTGAGCGGAGCTCTGGTTCTCAGCTCCAAGCTGCTGCTCCAAGCAGTTCTGACCCCAGCAGCAGGGTGGGTCAGCTGGGTTTGTAACATGGTTGTGGGAACTCTGAGGAAGCTAAAGGTCTTGTAGCTTTGTCTCTTGAAGACCAGCAGACTGAGGCATATGCTGGTGGAATGTCGTGCGCTTAATTTTATTTTTTGATGTATTTAAATCTGCAGTGAACTGGAGCTGTGACTAAAGCAGTAAGCCCTCAAGTATTAGAACTAGAATAGTAAGTGGATCAGCACAGAAGTGGATTCTGTTGTGCTCTGTGAAACTGTTGTTAGAAGATGATGAGAGAAAAGAAACTGAGCTGTCATCTTGTTTCAGAACTGGATGCTGACCGTTTCTTATGCTGCTCACTGACCTCAATCTCCACTGCCTAATTATACTGAAAGTACAATTCATTCATTTGTAAATCTAAATGTCCCTGAATCTTTTTGCATGGGAGTGACCTTTGGATGAGGAAAATCTGCAAATGCAAACATATTTTGGCAAACTTATGGTTCTTTTAACTACAAGGTTTAGCATAAAGAAATGTGTATTATCTCTCTTTACTGCAAAAACCAGCACTGGGTGTATGCGCGTGTAGGATGTGGAATTGAGATATATTCTAGTTGAACTGAGACCTAATAAATATTCTAGTGTGTGTGTGCCTACAAAGAGAGAGAACAGTCAGTTTTAGAATCTAAAATCTGCTATTTTATTCATCTCTCAGGCATTAAGCAATGTGATATCAGATTCCTTGGAACACACAGTTTGGGTGAACACCTTTCACGTTCTTTCTGCAGGTAGCTTTTTGCTGTGTTAAATCTGGGTTGCTAATAAAAACCCCTACATTAGAAGCTGATTCCTTACCTAATTCCGGCTCTCTGGCTAAAAGATAATGAATAGCAAATGCAAGAATTCTCTTTTAGAGCCTGATTTATTACCCAGAACAGAATAAACAGTAGCCCACTGCTGATGTGACCATTGTGACAGCTGGAGGAGTTTGGAGTAAAAGGCTGAAGCCTTAAATAAGCCTTTCAGTTGAGCTTATTATGAGGACATTTGTTAAACACACAGCCTCGCTTTTCACTGCGCCAAATAGCTCCTGCAACATACACACTGGAAACCTGTACTTCATCATACAAGAGCTCTACTTTGCATGCTAATAGCTGGTTCACCATTAGCCAATTGTTGCCAAGGTAAATATTTATGGAAAGTATAGAGCGTGATCTGACTATTTATCATGGCTCATGAGATTCCTCTCTCCTAGGTTTGTATGTTTCGTTTGTTTACGGACACAGATTTTTTTCCTGGTTGTGATTGTGTGTGGCGAGTGTCACTCTCTGATAGTTGGTCCTTTGCAACAGGTATGACTTTGTTCAGTGGGAGCAGGTTAACAGGCAGAATCTTAAAAGGCAGAATCTGTGCCTTAAAAGGTATAGAAGATGCTACCACTGGCATCTAAGCAGATCTCTCCTGGGAGATTTAGGATTCCTACAGATGCAGGTTCCTTCAAGGCAGGTTATCTTCCCATCCCATGCAGGCCACCAATCTTTCAGAGAGGATTTCTACTTTATGTTTACCCAGTCCTGTTAACTTCAGTGATACTCCCCAAGGAATTAAGCTAACTCCTGATTGATTTTGCAGGACTGGAGTATCAAACTAGGTATTGTACATGAGGTAGGGACCTCCAGATGTCTCTTTTCTCAAACACTGTAAGGCATATCAACTTGAAAAATGATGGAGGAGAAGACCTGTGGGCAGATCCTTTGCTTTGTGTGAGTTGTGTTTGTGGAGCGCTGCAGAGGAATTTCAGTGTTAGATGACAACATCCCATCTTCAGTTCTGCATCTTGGTGGCTACTAAGCCACTTTTTTTTAACATTGGTTTGTAGGCTTTTTGCTGATTTCCCAACTGTGTTGTAAAGCCCGGGCTTCAGGGAGTGAAATGCCAAGTATGACCCCAGCCTGTTGTTATGTAGGTCCCATGATTTTGAAAATAGGGGACTGGAGTTCAATAGAGACCCTTGGAAGAAGGAGTACCTGTCTGTGCAGTGCTTCCTGCTGGACCAGCAGGTGTAGAAGAAAAGATGGTATGAGTGAACGCCTGAGTTATTTTGAAAACAATTGAACAAAATGCTGTGGAGTAAATTAGCTTACTAGATAGGAAAGGAAAAAATCACTATTACAACACACATGTGTACATGGACATCTTTACATATACACGTTGTATACTTCAGTATTACCTGATTTTAATAACTAGGGGAAAATGCCCTAATTTTGCAGTTTCTAATAAATGAGTGTATAGTATGTCTCAGCAGAAACAAACTCTAGTGGGAGGTGTTCCTGGCCATGGCAGGGGGGTTGGAACTAGATGATATTTAAGGTCTCTGCCAACCTAAACCATTCTATGATTCTACGGTAAGTCTTAGCACAGCCATTCTTTGAGGAATGATATAAACCCCATGTTAATTTACAAAAGGCGTCCCAGGGTTACCGCTCTGCAGTTTCTCCTTTACTTACGTGTTGCTTTGCCTATAATCAAACAAGACTGCAAAGCATTTGGCAAGATACCTGCTCAGCCTGGAGATACTATTGAAATGCTTTGAATAGTCAGAATCAAGCAGCAACTACACTCTTGATTTATTGTCCTTTATGTTCTGAAAATACAAATATTTCTGTGGCCGTTTGTAAGGAGCTGAGATTATAGAGTGAAAAGATTAAAGCACAGCGCTTCAGGAAGAAGAGAGGTACCAATTACCCTGAGAAGCAATTGTAAATAGCATTAGTGACCTAACACTACTACTCTGAAAGGTGTCTAAATAAAGATGGCGCCTTTGTGTTCATTATGGGCCACTGCATTTTGATAGCTTATAATATGTACTCCAGGTAAAATGCTAGACCTGATGTAAATGGAGAATATTACTTTGATAGCATTATACTTCTAATGGGTAATATAAGCTACAAGCAATGAATGTGAGCCCTGTGTATTTTCAGCCATATTTGCTGGCATTAATAACAATACAGCTGAAGACTTTTTGCTTTCCATCAGCTGTGCAGTAAAAGCTCTTCAAGTGTGAAAGGAGAGGTGAACTTGGTTTTAGTCTGCAAACTTAACAGAAATGCTTCTTAAGAACAAGTCTTTGATCCCAGCGCAGCTTGCTGACAGCGTCTGCTGGAGTTCGCTGGGGCATCGCTTCAATGTGACCAATGCACATTTGGGGGAGACTTTTTCTGGCTTCACAGCCTTTCCCATCAGCAACAACAAGGGAGAAAAGAAAGAGAGACAGCGAGAGAAAGATTCTGCAAAAACATCAACTAAGGGATAGGAGGAGGGACTTAACTTCCCAGCAAAATCTGTTGGACCTGGAGTCCGTGAGAGCCAGCGGTGTGTAACACGTAGGCCGGTCCCGTCTGCCGGCATCTCACTCCTCAGCGCTGCCGCTGTCAAGGACAGGCTGTCGTGCCACGCCGTGGCCTGGCTCCTGCACGTGCCTTGCAAACTCCCAGATTAAATTTGCTATAGCGGCTGGTATTGTTTTGTGGTGGGCTGGGCTTCTCAGAGGTGAGAGCTTGCCCAGGTGTGGGCAGTGGGAGACCATCCGGGGGGGGAGACCTCAAGCTGAACATGCATCTTTTCACTCCCTAAAATTGCCACTGAATGCTAAGAATCAGGGAGGCATTTTCTGTAGATTTGCCGAGGGAGGGCTTGGCAGATGAGCAGAATTTGGGGAGGATATTAACAAAAGATCATGATAGCAGCTGGGCTGATCTAACGTTGGTATTTCAAGAGGGAAATGCTACAGCCTTCTTGGAAATGCACCCTGGAAATGCTGAAGTTGGGGCTCGAAGGAGCAGAAAAGAGACCTCTTAAGGAAGGTGCAATTCAGAAAAGGAGTGAATGCAGCTCACATAATTATGCCGGACTACTTTGTCTACAGCATTCGGAATAAGCAAATCACGAGCATATATTCTGTGGATGTGAAAACTGTGACAGGGAGAAATACACACATACGTGCCCTGCAGCCTTGCCTGGCCTCATCATTTCTGTAAGCACAGATCCCATCTTCTTCGCCCTTCCCTTCAGTTCTCGTGGAAGACGTCGCCACAGTGTCTTGCATGGTCTTCTGGTGACCCCTCTCTCAAACTCCCCAGTCCCACTTCCCTGAAACTTACCACCACTGGAGCTGTGCTCCTGGAGGGAGCTAGGTATGCTCCTGGCTGTGCATCGTCGCTGCTGGCATCCCAGATGAGAGTCTGTCAGCAAGGGGAGAAACAGTTAACACCGAAGAAGTGCATTTGGCTTGTTCAGAAATTTCCCCTGGAGTTAGCCGAGTTGGGAGAGTCTGGGCGTGACAGAGGTCTGTACATCGGGAGAAAAACCAAATAGTTACTCAAAGAAAAGGCTTTTCAAGGCTGCCTTTCAGCACCTGAGCAATCAGCACCAACAAAGCCTAAAAGAACTTACAAAGTATCAGAAAATGTTTTTGAGTGTTCTCGACAGCTTTCTGCCTTAGAAGTGAGTCTGCCTGTGTTGTTCTCTCCCAGCCAGTTACATGGATGATGTGGTGGAGAGCCCACCAGCACGGAAGACCAGAACATGATCTTTGTACCTTTCCTTGGTGTGAGGGTCTCTGAAGTTTACATCCAAATGCTATTGATGTTGGAGTTTGGAGGGCCAGGGACGCTTCTCAGGACACTGCCTTGCATGGTCTTCAGGGCTCAGGCAACTCGGAGAGCCCCAGCACATGTGGCTCTTCTGGTGGCATCCAGCCATCAGACACTTTTCTTTCAGAGAGTCTGAGGGCTTGTTGCTGGTGAGCAGCTGACAGGAGAGGGTGGAACAAGAGTGGTTTTTTCTGGACCGTGGGATATGTCTTCAGTTTGCACCAGACATAAAATATGTGGGGTTACACACCACGCACAACTCTGTCTGCTGGTGATGCTTACGAATAACCTAACAGAAGCATACATTGAGTCCCTCAATCACAGCATTTACAGCAATGCCTAGGGCATGGCGATTAGAATATGGACTCAAATTTTAAGGGATCTGGATTTGTAACCCATTTCCGTGGAAGCTTTTGTTATCTTTCATGGAAATTGATGGCTTACCAGTAAAAGGCATGTGGGTACTGTTACAATTTAATAGGGTTTGCCTGTGAAAACAGATGTGAAAAAGCCTTGAAATAGCTACATGCCCTGCCAGCATCCCAGCATTCACTGCTTAACTCAGTAGGTATTTTCTCAAGGGAAAGACACCGATACAATAGAAATTAGCAAAAACACTTTGCAAGGAATCTTAGGAAAGGTATGAGCAGCTCCCCAGGTATTTTGCAGGGGCAGATCTTGCTGCAGAGGTCTGGGTGCAGCTTGGTGCTCAAGAATTCCTTCTTCCCCTCCTTCCCACCACCATAATTTTCTCGATACTGTCTTGAAAATGTGAGCAGTGTAACCAGTGCACTGACATGTGAGCCTGCAGGCTGCCCAAAACTCTTTCTTAAGAAAAACGTACTCTTCATGCATCTTAATGGGATTGTTGGCTCCGAAACCTGACGTTGGCAGTTGGCAGCAGCATTAAAACTGAAGCTGAAGGCAGGGTAAAACACATTCAAGTTTGTATCAAAATAAGGTGGCTGACTACTGTACTGACTGTGGTATTTATTTTTATATTTAGTTCAATAACTTTGTATAAATCAGATGAGAAAGTGCTGTGTTTCCTCCAGCCTGTGACGGGGTTGGGGCTCAGCTGGCTGTGGTGTCCCCAGGGCCTAGTTTACCACCTTCTGCTTCATCTTTGCTCATGGCTCCCTCTCGGTGCCTAGGGAGTTCTCACAATCCCATCCAAACATCACCCGCCTCAGTTAGGTTTCTGCACAAATTCAAAGGAACTGAGACAAGGCGGTGCTTGAATACTGCATGGCCTGTTTAAAAAACCATCTTGCCCAGACTAGACGTAGTGAAATAGCTGCTCTTCTCCTAAAGCATTTATCGATCCATGCTCAGAGCATCTCGTACTCGTTTCATAAGCTTTATTATCAGATATTTGGGTTGGGTTTGATAACATGTGCCTGTTGTGACACGGGGGAGAGGCCTTCAGGCCACAGGCAGAGGAAATGCTGCTTTCTTCTGCTCTTCCCTGGGCCTAGGAATGCAAAGGCTATTTTGGGTGGGTGCAAACCCACAATTGCATAAGAAGATTCGTGTCCATACATTAATGGGATTTTTAAATAGCTCTGGTGGGAGATTATCACTGTTAAATTGGAACCTGGATTTGTTTGACTTGCTGCTGCTGGGTTGCTGCCGCCACCTCTCCCTCTTCTCTTCTCTCACCCCAGGTTCATTTCAATTCCTTCTACGTGTCATTCCCTGATGTGTCTTCTCGGCTAGCACGAGGCTTTCAGAAGAGCCCAGCTAATGGCAAATGGCAGCACAGGGATTTAATGGCATTTAGACCGCTTGGACCTGGCTTTCGCTTTCATAACTTCATAAATCTGTTAAATAGCCCAGTGGAATCTCCAAAAGCTGGAGCTCTTCAGAAAAGTAGGCTGTGATGATGGTGTATGATGCAAAACTTTTTTTGCCTTGCATTTCTAGGTGAAACTTTCAGTGTACTTTTTGCTATACAGCAAACACTCATTTAGTTGAGGAAAGCACTTGGTGGGAAAAACAGGCCAAAGACACCATCAGCTTCCTGTTACTCCAAGGGAAGTACTTCTTTGTTTGGTTTTTTTCCTCCTGTGGGTTTTGAAGGATGATATCTTTAATGGTATATATCTATATTGTGGGGAATGCATTGAGCACTCTTGCACTTTTTTGTCTTCAAAGCCGTATGGGTTCAGCCACCCTCCAGCCGTGAGCAGCAGATGACCTACATTCTGGATGTGTTTGGCCTCACCGTCATTTCACACCTGGAGCCTACCATTGAGATCGCCCCAGGCTCCACTCTGCTGTCCAAACTGCCTCTACCATCTGTAAAGAACTTTACGTGGTTTTCCAAAGCCAATAGATGACGTGTGCTCTGTTTATTTGATTTGACATAGTTTTCACTATGTGGTTTTGTTTCTATGGGTTTTCCCACCCGTCCTTTCCCCTCATTACCTGGTAACCAAGAGCTGCCCTTATGAGTTAACTTGGGATTTAGGAAAATATTTCTGTTTAATTGATAGGGAAACTGAGGCACAGAGGAGACAAGCAAGTCTGGCTGGAACAAGCCCTGCACTCGATCCAGCATGTGCCAACACAGGAACAGCTGCAGCTTTGATGCTTCTGGAATTATCTGGATGAAGATGTTGGCTTTAATCTGTTTTCTTCCCTCAGTGTTTTCTCCAGCCATGTCACCCTGTGGTGGTGCTTTCCTTTCTCTCATCCAAACTCACATCTCTACTTTGGTGATATCCTAGCTGACTAGTGTACTCAGCTCTTCACAATGACCTCATTTTATTGCTTTTTCAATTTAACTAATTCTTGCCCTGAGGAAATGCCACTCAATCCCCTAAAAGAAGAAGGGCGACCAATATAGCACGCATCCTGTGTCCTGGGATGACGGGCTTAGGGGGGAAAGAGCCAGAGCTTGCCTACCATGTTTATAGATTTTCTGTGTTTTTTTCTTTTTTAGTGACTAAAAATAGTTACACTTTTGGATGTGCTCTACACTGGCAATCAAAGAGCATACCTGGAGATATAGAAGGAAGAGATGTCTCCAGGCAAGCCCCAACTTTAGTGTCTGGGAGGTGGGCTGTTTGTCTGCAGTACATGGTTAAATCCCACAGCCGGCTTCTGTACAAGCTGTGTTTTGTAGGAGGTGGCCTTGGGAAGACCTGCAGACAGGGAATTATTCTAATCCAGCTGGGATGTCACGAAAGCATGGATTAATATTTCATCTTCTGCCTCCGACTGTTGTCAGGCTCACTTTGTTCCTGAGCTGGGGCTGTGATCCTCGACAGACAGCCTTGAATTAAAGATTAAGCCAGTGTTTTACTGGATGGAAAGAGAGCAGTTCTCTGCAGAGGATGGTGACGATGCGGTTCTTACCCAGCGCTGCATGCAGGTGTTTAAAGTGTCCCAGATTCAAACAGTAGAGTGAAGCTGCAGCATGGTGCTGGGGACTCTGCGAGGGGAAGGGTCCCTGGCACTTGGGAGCCACGTTAATGAAAGTGAGACTGGTAATTAGCCGAAGGTGAGCAAGAGGCACTAAACTGCTCCAGGAGGTGCCATTGACTCTGCTGTGTATGAGAGAGCTTATCAACAACGAACTGTAGAAGAGAAACAAGTACCTTACCGTCCTGTTGGAAAAATGAAAGCTGCAAGGAAACCAGAATGGGTTGGCAGCGAGCTCAGGGCAGAGCCTTCTCCCAGGTCAAGGGTACGGCCCTCTGCCCAGTGGCTGGGAAGCACTCTCCATTAAAAATCAATTTAGTTAAGCTGCCACAACTCTCTGGATGGAAACTCTGATTTCAAGATGAATGATTTATATCGCTTTAATCTCAAGCTGGTTCTGACTGATTAAGTCAAGTGAGTATTAGCCTGATTTAAACCAACCCAAGAGAGCTTCTGTATATTTGTTCAGCTTAACTCTTCACTTAAATCACTTGAAGTGTTTTTTATTTTTGGTTTTGTTTTTAAATACAGGCAAGACCTCACCATGATACCTGGCTATTTCTTCTTTGGACAACTGACATGCAGTTTAAGTCCAGCACTTTATCTTTGGCTTTCTCTGAGCACAATAGCTCAGTCAGTCATGGAAATCCTAAGACAGTTTAGGGTATTTAAATTCATAAATGCGCAAGTTGTTGGGCAAATGGTTACCGAAGACAGTGGAGAACCCAGTTTGAGAGTGCAACCAAAACTAGTGCCTATAAGTCACCGTGGCTGAGATGACTACTGTCACGCAATGAAGCCCGGTTCCTGTGGCTTGGTGGTGGCTGATGGAGTTCCATCTAGCAAAGAGCAGGTGCAGACTCTCAGTAGTGCTGGTACAGGAAACCCTGCGTAAGCCCAACAAGGCTCTTGCAGAAGGCTGCCTCATACTGGCTGGGAAACCACAGGCAAACACTGCTCGCTCTGCCCAGGAATATCAAAAAAGGCTAATGCAATCGATCATACAAAGAACAAAACCCACAGTTTTCACAAAGCACAAGGGGAAAAGTGATTGTGTAAAACATCCACAAAGTATTTTTTTAATCTGAGCACATCAGACGAATTTGAGTTCGCAAAACACATTTTCAAGAGCAAAAGAAAGCAAAATTAACTTGACTAGTGTGATCAGTTCTATTGCTCACCAAACGAGTGTTGTTTTATTTCGCTTATAACCATACACTTCAGGAAGCTGAGACTGCAGCTTTTAGAAAAGGATACGAGGTGGTCAAAGTGATCCCTTACAAGACCACATATCGCTTGCATGGAAACTGGGCAAATTCTGAGTGACAACTATTCCACTACGCTTCCCTGGGAAAGCAGCCAAGCTGATAATACAGCATGTCTGCTTTCAACACAACTACGTTTGTATATTCTTTTGAAATGCTGTTGCGCCTTGCCTTGCTTTGGAACAGAACTTTTAGTGGGGCCGTTACTTAACAGCATCACTTATTGATTTGTGTCACATTAACACTGTCACACAATAATGCAGAGCGTCCCCACCGGCTTCTGCAAGAAGCTGGCTTCAGTATAATGGCAGCAAGGGTGAGGAAACCTTAGCTCCTGTTGCCGGATGCAGTTGGAAAGTAAATATTTTATCACCTTTGTCAGCAGAAGGCTACATATAGATCCTCAGAAAGCATCTTTGGTGGGTAACACTGCCCTGAGCAGATTTCAGTTACTACAGCACCAAAAGTAAAAATAATCATACACATGCACGCATGCACGTGAACACAGGCAACGGAGATGTTTGAGCAGTTCCTGTGCCCCTTCTTGATCCTCATACACAAGAGCCCACTGTTCGATCAGTGCTTTATGAGAAATCACTGAATGCATCCAGGATGGCGCCTGCGAGCATGGATTTTGCACATCTGCCTCTTGAGGGTTTGTGCTTATTTTTGATTTATTTGGGAGGAAGGGCTTGGGCAAAGTCGCAAACCAGCATTCATGTGGGAAGCTGCTGTGACAGGAAGGGGGAAGAGGAACCACCTGAGCCCATTTTCCCAACCTCTTCTGTTTTCCTGAGAGTGGACTGAAACAGCAGCATTTGGCCCCTAATTATCCACAAACCTCTGCACAGTTTTATAGCCATAAAAGAATGCTACAAACATTGTAAATTCTAATGTGCCAAGAGAAGTGCCGAATTTAAACCTGACTAGGCAAAATTAGTATGCATAATAACCTTAATTACCCTATGAAGTACGATTTTTCACAGAATCCCCTGCCTCTTCCCATGTAAGCGCTCCATCGTGTTCAGTAAAAAGGCAGCTGGTCTGTTTTCTCTTTGTAGCCTCCATATTGTATCCTGAAGGATTTGTTCCTCTTACAGAACAATTATTTAATGCTAGCTTTCTTAGAGATGATCATCATTAACACATTGGAGTGCTTCACATCATCACTGGCAGGTGAGAAGCCTTTTATATGTATATATTTTATAAATTTCTAAACATACATGAATATATAGATATTATGTATATATGTATAGCAGCTATTACTTTATCTATGTATGACTATCTCACCAATAGGTAGTTTTATAGGTATGGTTTAATTTAATATTGCGAATAATTAATATAATTATATAGGTATTTTGTAGCTAGGGAACTGATTGAGGGCATCCAGTTTGCCAAGTTTGTGATGTTCTTATTCAGTGTATTTACCATTATAAAACACATCTTGATCTAAGCATGGCTCTGGCTGATGTCATTTGTGCTTCTCAGTGGCCAGCAGCTCCACAGCCACAGCAAAAATGGTCCAGAGTTTGTGAGGTTTTCCTTAAATGCTATATTTAGCTGTACACAGGAATTGTCCAGGCAGAAGCAAGGCGAGTTGGCCCTTCTCATGTGCCATGAGACATTCTCCAAGCCTCCTTTATAATAATGTGACAGCCAACAATACCTTTGGAGGTATCTGTGAATACTACATTTTTTGCTTACTTGCAGGACTCAAGAGCTTGGTCAGAAACACTTCGAACACTACATCTCTAAATACAATTTCCCTCTCCTGTGCCTTGGTGGACTTTCCAAACTGGCTTTCCCTGGAAATAATCCCCCCTTGGCCTTCTGCAAGCAGAGAAGGTGCTGTGAGAGGAATGGTACCTGGGGATGACGAGCACTTTTTTTGTTGTTTTGGGGTTTTTTTCATTTGGATTGGGGGAGATCCTAGAGAAAGACTGTCCCCACGATCATCAGATAGACAGTATTTACAGCTCCTGAGGGGGATCTAGCTGAACTGAGCTGATACATGGCTATCCCTGTGTGAGTTAGTCATGGAGCTGAAGAGTTTTATTTCTGAGGTTTGTGTCTGAGGAAGCCTTTGCCTCACAGCATGTTTGAAGCCCTGGTTTGTGTTTATGACCCTAGAAATGACCTTTTGGCCTCCCTATTAACACAAAGGAGCAATCTTGGGCTCACTTAAGGAATATGTCCATACTGAAATCAATTGCTTGACATGTCCTGTTCTAAACGAGCTGATTTCAGGCTTTCATTGTTTGATCTGTGTGTAACCTACAGCCAGCCTGCCACTGCTCTGCAGGCTGCCTCTGGTCTCCAGCTCCTCCAGACAGCATTATTTCTCCAAAGGGCAGTTCTGGGCGCCTTGAACATATTTAGCACAGGTACACAGGGAAGGCCCTAAGTGATGTTGCTTGTTATTGGCTATTATTTCGATTTTTATACTTGCCTTAATGCGTAACGTGTTGGTAGACAGGATGCTTGACAGCCTGGAGGGCCTGGAGGTGGCCAGCCTGCTGGGTGACAGGTTTATTTGGTTTTCTTATTTTCAAGATGCTGTTGGAGGCATATTCCCCACCTTCAGGTCAAGTCTTTTACAACTCTGTCCAAAGCCATTGCTGAGTAAAAAAGCTTCAAAAGAGAATGCTGTGAAACTGAGGAGACACTGAAGGAGGCTCACATTGAATCACTTTCTTTTTAAATAATATATTCCTTAGCAGACCAGAGCAAGCCTTTATGGCTGCTTTTTGACTCTCGTCTACACGATAGTCAGAAAAATTTGGGTCAAAAAGGCGATCTTGTTTTAAATCAGAGACACACCATAGACTTCAATGTATTTTTCTTTCCGCCTCACTGCCTCCATTACCTCTTGCCCACTCTTCCAGGGATTATCTCTGCCCACTGTTATCTCTGATAGCATTAGTTTAGCAGTTTTCAGTGACTTGGAATTCAAAGACTGAGTTGCAAAATTTACGATAGGGAGAGTCTGCAGAGCTGTCAGTCCAGTTTTTGCTTGCCTTGAGAAGATGGCTGCTCAGCTGCTCTCTCTGCTGAATACGCTCTCTGGGTGAGTAATTACCTAAGTAATGAAGCAGCTCTTTAAATGACCCAAATGATGGTATGGGTTTGTAATTCTACCTGTGATAATTTAAAAGGACGAAAAATGTGAGGATAATTCCCATTTCTTTCTGCCCTACTTTATGGCTGAAGTTGCTGAGCAGCTCTGTTGCTCGTGCTTGTTTAATCTTTCCAAAGAGGGCTCAAAGGAGGATGGGGCAGGGGCGGAGGTGTAATTTTCCTGAGGATCTGCAAACGAGTCCAAGCCGGGTTCCTTGGGGTTCAGAAGAGACACAAATGCCTGTAAGAAGGCACCTCTGTGTTTCACACAGCTTTCTGGAGCTGCCTAATCTGCACTGGGCAGCTCTTCCCCCGCTGCTTTGGGCACAGCCTGGAGCCCTGGCTGAGCCACCTGGCAGCTCGCTGGCTCTGAACAAGACCGACTTCGCCCTTTCCCTTCCCTGCTCCCCTGCACTGGCTGCAGCAACTTTGTCTAGCTCATTAAACTGGTGGCATAGTAATCTAGCAAAATGCCAGGTTTGCGGGGGGCAAGCAGGAATGCATGGGCAGGAGAAAGGGACATGACTGCCCTTTCCAGCCTGTTGCCCACCTACAGCCTCCAAGTATCTAACCAAACTGTGGAGTGTCAAGTCATGAGGCACAATGAGCAGACCTAGCAAAACCAGGCTGAATTACGCCTGTATGAAAGCAAAAAAAAAAAAAAAAAAGGCTTCAGTTCAGACCATCTGCAAATTGGCATATCCTGCTTATTGGGTCCTAATTTCAGTCACAGATTTTGGAAGTTTTCTGCTCAAATGTAGATGTTTAAAAAAGAAATATCCTCAAAGAATGTTGCATAGCTGTATGCCATTTTTCTATTCAAGGTGGTTTTTTACCAGCTGCTCTAATATCTGTCCCTTAGCAGGACAGCATGAGCACTCAGGACTATTAAGAACATTTCCAGAAAAAGGCATTCAGTGAAGAGGCCCAGTGAGGATTTTTGTCAAGGCTTAAGGAACAGTTTCATTGGCATAAAAAACCCCAAATTAATAATACATAGCGACACAGGGAGCCAAGTATGTGTAATTCTGTATTCTCACCTGAAAACCTTCCATGGGGTCGGTAGTCTCTTCCTTGTGACACCGTTGCTCTCCAGAGACAAGAGCACAGTATCATTTCAGAGCACATCGGGAAGTACTTGGGATTTCTCTTTCCACCATCACTATATTAAATGCCTGTTGCTCACTGCAGAAGGAAGTCAGCCCGTTGGGCTGGGTGCTTCTCTGCGAGTGAGCATCAGATGGCGAGAGGCTGGCCGTCACGTCAAAGCTCGCAGTGTACCAAGACAAGCAATGGCCATGAAGGCAGACACAGCCTGTGCTCAAGTTTCCCTCACAACACTCAGGAGCATCATTCCCACTAACGTGTCAGGCTGCAGCCTGGCATCGAAGGCAGGCAGAAAACCTTCCTCTGGCCTAGGAATCAGTGCCCCCTTCCTCCTGCAGCAGCACCTCCCCATTCCCTCAGGGGCTCCAGCTGCCAGGACGTGCTGCCAAGGGCTCATGCATGTTTCTTAGGAGGTAAACCATCCTGCTTGAGCGACCAGGAGCGATCGGAAGTACAGCCGGTATCGCTTGGCATTTCATAGTTACGGGTCTCTTGGAAAAAAAACAACCCAACCAAACACAAACCAAACCACTGTATTTGTGCTGAAATCTGACAGAAATCAAATCCTCCTCAGCAGCAGCAGCTCAAGGGGGACAGATAGCTGGAGGAGGGCCAGGTGTGCCTCTTCCCCTGCTATGGTCCATTTGCCACAGGTTTCCAGAAGGATGTTTTGCAGGAGCTTTGCCCACTGCAACCTTCAGACCCTTCAGACCGACAATAAAAAAAGCAAGTGAGAGGACCAGCACTTCTGGTGAGAATGGTGATAATGAGAGGGGTAAGATGGCCCGGGGGGGGCGGGCAGTGAGGCAGCAGGGGAGGCAGGTAATGAGGAGACGGAGACCTGTGCCTGCACTTCCCAACCTAGCAAGTGCCAAGCTTTACACCCATGCACAAAATGCAGCGACGCTGCCCGTAACGATGCCGGGGGACTGCCTGCTTGCAGCAGAGCAATGCGGCTGCGGGTGATCAAAGCAACGGCTTCTCTCTACACTGGATGGCCAGCCAAAGCCCCGTGTCCGGACAAACGTAGTGGGGTTTTTTTATCTCGTAAGGAAAAATTCACAAGGAGTGGAAGTTAACCCACAATATCTCCCTCCAGGGAAACCAAACTGCTTTCAGATGGTGCCGATTAGTCCATTGTGAAAGTGGATGGGCTTTTTTATCTACTGAAAAGTGAAAAGCAGGATCCCCAAAGCGCTTTGAAGAATAAGGTCGCCAAATAAATTTAACAGCTTGTGCCTCTTTTAATGGAAATATCACGTACTTATACACATATACACAGTCAAATACAAAGGGTTAGAAAACAGGCTTCATTTTCAGCCCCTAATTCTAACATACTGTATGTTAATCCCTGAGAGCACCTGTCAATTGTATGTCTCCTGCAAGTGATACTGAGAGTGCAAATTCAAGTGTTCACCTGCAGCACAGGTTGCTTTTCATATACTGCATCTGAATCGGATTCAGATACTGAATCTTCAGTACAGTGGGCTGGCAGTAAACAAAAATTAATAGTTAAACCATTCAGTCCGGTGTACCAATTAAAAATCCATCCTAATATCTCTGCCACAAACAGCTAAAAGATGTCTTCCTTCTCTCCGAAGAAATTAGTTCAGCTTATATTCTGGTCGCACCAAATCCATCACAAAATTGGTGCCTATGAATTGCAGAGCACTGATGCACTTGCAGACAAAAATCCTCTTTTATATTCACAGGGCTGGGGAGGTTTGTTAGTGTGTTGCATATTCCTTCAACTCTGACCTGCGAGGCTACCTGGCAATGCAGTCTAGCCAGCACAGCTACTCCAGCAAGAGGTACAAAGAACTGGCTGTGTAGAAAACCCTTGTTTCACACATCTGCCATAACCTCTGTCGAGCCCTGACCATGCAGGCACTAGCTAGCAATACCAATCTGGGCGCTGGTTTTCAATCAACTGAATTAATTTCTCCCATGACACGCACGGTTTCATTACAAGTCCAGTGAGACTGCAGCCGGACTGTGCTGTGGGAGTAAAGGATGGAAAAGTTTTCCCTCTCCTTAACTGAAGGGAGAAGCTGGTGACAGCAGCAGCTGGGGTCTGCCTGACCCCCAGCAGAGCAGCACCCTTGGGAGAACACACCATAGCACATTTTGTTTCAAACGGGAGCAAAGCCTGAGCAAAAACATAGCCTGAGCATGTGCTGTATGTCTTGCTGTTTGCATTTGCATTGCTACGGTTATCAATGTGGTCTTTCTTCAGCAAGCAGCAGGTTTACAGCTCTTCCTGGATGGAATTTGCCAGGCTTTGGCATGCTGTTCAGACTGACTGATGGTGAAACCAAATGAAGCCTTAACGTGGACCACAAGAACCTGCAGCAACCTGTGGGAACTCCCACTTGGAGATGCAGCCCTGTACTAGGGAAGGTTTTCTCCCAGTGTTGAGACAGGGTTGAGGTACTGCCCTCTCGGGGCACCCAGAGACATGCTACCAAAGCTCACAATGACATCTGGCCACCCTTGCCAAACACTAGTGGCTGAGCTGCCTGATACTGCATCTCTGACTGGAAATTCATAGCATATGGCTGGACTTAATACCTGGGAAAATGGATTGAACTTCTGGAAGCTGCATAATTTTCCTGTCGTGGCTGTAATATGGAAAGGCTCACAATAAACCCAGTGGGTTTTTTTAACAGGAACTTATATATCAGCCTAAAGAAAAAGCCCACCTGTGTCTCACCATCTCCCTTATTTCACAGTTAAACGCAATGACAAAAAGTTCCCTGAGACTAAAGAGGAGACAACAGCTAGTGGATATAGGGAAACTTAATGGGGGAGGGAAATCTTAGGTGATGGTGGCATTCAAAAATTAGCTCAGCTTCTCTGTTGCTCCAAAGAAATCAGTCCCTGCCCCTGATTTATACTTGCAGAGGATGTAAATACCTCAACTACAGAAATAGTTCATATCCAGCCCTTTTAATATTCAACAGAACAAACAATAGCATTAAGAACTGCATCCATACAGACTGTATAGAGCTGTACAGTTTAATACCTATCTTGTCTTAAACTTTGATGACTGGAATTAAAATAAAGTGCTTAATATATTGAAAACAATTGTAGACCTGGATTTTCTCTGCCCACCAACACTGTGGTATATTTTAAAATTTTCATTATTACTATAAAACCTTGCAATACGTCTACCTAAGCAAGGAGAGGGAGGAATGTCTAGTGTCAAAAGCACAACTCCTTAATTTTGTCCATTACAAAATGAACAAATACAAAATATGATCCTTTCACACACATGTTGTTTTTCAAGCTGTTCCTCATTCACCTGGAACTGGAATAAAAGGAAACCGCAAGAGGATTACACCACTTAAAACTTCCTATCAACAGCAGACAGGGAAACTTAGTAAGTCTTCCACCTCAAAATACCTTCTTGCTCCACAATCAGACACGCTGTGGCTCTTGCCCTGTTTCTGCACCTTAAAGGCCATTATTCAGTATTCCAGCTCCATGAGCAGTGGGCATGCAGTCTGTTATCTTGCTCAGATAACAAGACTAACGGCTCTAAAACCTTCTAAGCAACTGCTTTTAAATCAGGTCCTGCATCTGGCAGGAGACACCTGCCTCTGCTTTTGAGCCTCTGCTGCTTTTTTCTTCTCCTGTTCCTCTGCCTTCTTCCTCTCCTCTTTTAGCTCCTTGTATCTCCATTTGGGAATCTGCAAATAGGGGTCGTCCTTTGCACTGCTCCTCCTTCTCGCCTTTTCTGGCTGGAAGGTGGGTGGAGGAGCCTTGCTGATACGGACTTTGGGGATGACAAATCCCGGCCTGACGCTGCTCCGTCTAAGCAGGTGGAGCGGCAAGAGGCTTGCTTTCCTAGTGGCTACGGTGTTCGCTTGAGAGACTGCAAGGCTGATGGGCTGCAGGCTGGCTCGCCGGTCCTTCTTCTTGGGGATCAGCGTGACTTTGGAGTTCTGAAATAGCTTCTCATAGCTGCTAAAGTGGTCTTTGTCCTGAGATCGGATCTCCTCAGCTCTCTGCTTCCTAATGATTTCTTGCACAGCCAGTCTGCGTTTCCCCACACAAGGTGGGCTGCCTGGGCACACCGTCCGGCATGACAGTGCAATAAAAGGACTGCTCAAGCTTGTTGTCACCTTCACCATGTGGTTGAGAACCCCATCTTCTTCTGGGCCGTAGAAAGACCGGAATGAGACAGCTGCCCTCAAACACTCAGAAATCCTCTGGAAACAGGTTTTTGGCTCTGCAGCCTTGGCAAGAAGTTCCTTCATCTTTGGCCATTCTGGTTTATATTGATCACAAAACTGTTCCGGGCATGGCCTGTCCATCAGCTTTTGCATGATGAAGGCAGATTCTGATCTTCCTGTGAAACAAGCCCATTCCCATGAAGTCAGTCGACGGCTTGGGTCAGTCGCGTGAACATTTGCCCCTCAAAGAAAAGGAAAACAATTAGTATTAATTAATGAAACTGCCCACACTTCTGCTGCTATCTTCAGAGTTGAATCAGGCAGATCCCTGCAAGAAAACATCACATAGGACACGCTATAATATTTGTATCAACATGAACATGCAATAAGGAGAGACACGGCTTCCTGACTTTCTCAACTCCTGATTTATTTAAAAAAAAAAAAAAAAAAAAAAAATTAAGGCTGTATA
>VYXH01010550.1:747577-772110 GCA_013397275.1 Burhinus bistriatus
ATTTAAAAAAAAAAAAAAATAAAAGAAATTAAGGCTGTATATATGAAATTCTCTTAAAGCAATACAAAGAACGACATAATGAATTTCAACTGCATTGAATGTTGCCTGCCATTTTAAATCCATTCACTCAGGCTTGTAAGAAAAGAGTGACAAATATGGAAAGAAACAATTCTATACATAAAAATTTTTCCCATACAGGATAATGGGCTTTGCACTTACCGCTGCCACTCAGAAGAGAGATCTTGGGCTAATGATCGCAAGTTCCGTGAAAATATAAACTCAGTGCTCACTAGGGGCCAAAATAGCAAATAAAATGCAAGGAATTTCTAGGAAAGCATTAAAAAAATACAGAAAAAATAGGGGAGAAAAAGGAAAAAAATAGACAAAGCACCAGGTGTACAATTCACGTTCTCTTATCTCTGAAAGGACACTGTAGAATTAGGGAGGTTGAGAGGATAGTGACAAGGGTGATCAAACATAAGGAAAGTTTCCATACATGTCAGAGTGGATAATGGGTGAGGTGAACCTTCAGTCTGAGCCCAGAACAGCTGCTCTCATCTACCTTAGATTACCACCCCTGAGGAAATGAAGTAATCATTAGCAAAAACATACTATTATCATCCAGTGGACCAGCCATAAGAGGCGACTGGGACACATGCTAGACAGCAGAGGCTTAGGCATTTGAAGTATGGTGTTGGGTACTGGAAGGAAATTATATCTTTCGGACTGTCCTCCCTTCATTCCCAATTTATGATCTTTATCCATCCAATTCTGATATCTGTCCCCATCACCTTTCTTTCTTCTCTTATATTTCTGCATCCTTTCCCAGCTTTGCCTTCCTTTTGATTTCTCCATGTTCCTGTAAGCCCCCTCACATGGGCTTCTGCCCTTGTTCTTCACTCTTTTGCTTTCAAGTGGGGTTACACTCTTCTCCTCCAGGACACCTGGCTGCCTGAAGAGAGGATACAAGAGTAACAGGAGGAGCAAGCATCCTAGTCTGCTCTACTGTATCCTTTAAAACTTCTGTAATACTATATCCAGTGCTGGCACATTCCCGGCAACCAGAAAATTACAGGGAAGTCCTCTCAGACCTGGTATTGGGGCGGAATGTGGCCATTTGTTAACGAGGATGGCATGTGCCTAGTGCTGCTCACACAGAAGAGCTCTGTAAAGGACAGATGAAGCTCAATACAGACAGCACCTTTGGAAGACTTGCTGCAGAACAAGGAGCAGCAGCAAGTGTTTTTGGAAGCTGAAGTCAACAAGACTGTTGCAAAGGACGAACACATTTTAGCTGGTGACCGCTAAAGGGTACAAAAGATCTGGTCAAAAATTAGCCTGCTGCCACCAATCAAAAAGTATCTCAGAGACATGACGAGGACTTGACAGCCAGCATCACGTCCTCTGCAGCGCACCCAACTGATCCTGAACATATCAGTTGGGCACAGGCATCTTGGTGTTTTACAGTATATGGGTATGTGGGTGAATAAATGACATCAACAGGAGAATGAGTATGCGTGAATACCCTCTGGTTTCAGGCAGTCATGTTCTTAAGCTGCAAATCCTTTGTTTTATACTCTGCCTTCAAAATTCGACTGATCTCAGAGGGAGCTTTGCATGCCCCAGAATGTTGACTTTGTTCAGCAGATCTGCAGCACGTTCTCTGGGACAGGCACAGACACTTTGCCCAGCTGCTTTTAACATAACTGAGCTCTTTAACATTCAGTTATGGTTTACACATATCTCTGGCCCTGTAGATAATTTCTGAGTTCCCTGAAAAAGTTTTAAGCTGGGATATGAACAGGCTACAATATTTGACTTCTTGAAGGGCTTCTCTATCAGCTGAAGCACCATTTTCACACAGCCAACACAAAACTGACCTACACAGATCTTTCCACAAAAGAAAAGACATTCTGTCCCATTGCTTTGGAAGATGGAAATGTCCAGAGACTGAGACCTGAGGAAAAGGCAAGAGAACATAATGATAAATTATTTTTTTCAGGGTGGATTATCTTGGTAACAGCATTTCAAACTAGCACGATGGGAACTAGATATCAGGAATGGCAACCAGGAAGCTGTTTGCAATGGCTCCAGTCTAACCTTCCACACAAAGGATATCTTGCCATTGCAGAGAAACAGAGGACAAAGGAGAGCATGAGGAAAGTGATCCAAAGTTCATGACTGCAGAAGCTACAAACGAGGGAGGGGAGGAACAAAGACATACAAAGACATGTCCTCCTGCTCCACTAGCCTGTTTTTGAACCAACCTACCCAAACTTCCTACCCCTGAATCTCTCCCATAAATTTTAATTAACAGTACGCTCTGCTTGAAACAAACAGGAGGTATAGACAGCTGCTTACCAATATCTTCAAGAAGAAGACAAGCCAGCTCTGATAACGGTGCAGCTGTGGGACCTTGGATCAAACTTGTGCAAAAAGAGCTGTGTGAGAAAGTGCTCACTGGGGGCTCCCCACCTTTGCCTGGGGGCTGCACTGACACTCAGACACTCGCCTCTGGTCCTTGCCTGAGCTATGCTGCAGCTCTGCCTGTGCTGTGCCCGTGCCTGGCCACGTGCCTTGCTGATTCGGACCCTGACCCACAGACTTAATTTCTTGTTTGACCTCAGACCTACCTTGCCTCTAGGGACTTGCCTCAGCACCATGGACTTCCCTGGCAATCACTGCAGTAATGGTTGATCCTGATTATTGTCACCAGCCCTGCTCCATTTCTTTACGAAGCACCTTTGTTGATGAGGCTAGTGCCTCTGTGTGCCTTGCTGTCACCCTTGGTTCTCCTCCCTTTGAGGAGGAGCCCACTCCTCCTGCTGCCTGACAGATGTGTCCCCAGGTGTTTCGGAAACTTTATCTCAAGGAAAAACACTACGGAGTATTGAAATCCTGATCTTTCAACAGAAATCAATGCTGACTTTGCACCTTATATCACAAAATCTCTTCAAGGCATGATTTATTATGGTGGTATTGATTTTCTGTACAAATCACGAGACATTTCTGAACAAACTTGTCATTCAGCAGAATGTCTCATCTGGAAGAGATATGAATAGTCATGTCCCTTTCTAAATGTGATGGCATTCTTATTGAACTAATTGCCATTCCAGTGTAAGTATAGCCTACAGTTTTTCCTTTAGGAAAACTGCATTTGGCACTTGCCTTGATTTTCCTACAGAAGTTGCCCTGAAGATAATTTTCAGCGCAACTAGTTTGAATACACATGCCCCTTTGAGATATCAATATCCTATTTGATTAAGAAGGTACAATTTCTCTTGAGATGCAAAACTGACATCCTGAGTTTAAAGACAGGGAGTGAAAGGGATTAGGCATCTGTTACCGAGCTGTTTTATAGACAGTATTTAAAGCCCAGTTTCTAGATCCACAGCCACTCCGACAACTTTACTAAGGCAGCACTGAATTTACACTGGAGATTTCAGTGGGGCTTGAGATGTGAATTACAACCAGCATTTCTGTGCTCCCGCTCGGGCTGGCTCGCTTGCTGAATGCTGGCAGCAGCTCGGTCCTGGCAGTGCAGCAGCCTGTGACAAACTGCCGATGAGCGACTGGGTACCCCCCTTACTTGTTGTGCACTCACGAATAGCAAATTCACATGTTCCAAAGACTTACTTTGAAAGAGCAAACATTATGGCCAAGTGTCTCAGAGCGCCTTAATCTTGTAGTGATTGACCTTGGCCACCCTCCAGGAACTCAAATTTCGGAAAGAGCAGTCAAGTTGACAATCCAGCTCCAACCATCTGTCACACGTTGCGGTTACCTCTTCCCCATCTGACTGTTAAATCCATGCTTAGGCGGCTAGGAAGGTGAGTTATTTTCCTTTACTGGCCTCCTGCATTGCCATAAGTAGGTGCCCATCAATAGAGGTCTTACCCAAGCAACTAAACAGATACTGGGTTTAAAAACCTCCTGGCTGTAACTCTTTTCTAAAGACACGTACCTGCTTTGTAGCTGTACAGAAGTCAGAGACTATGCAAGTAGACCCACAGCTGGTTACGGGTGTTTCCCCCCTGTATTTCCATGCATCCTTATGTTTTAACATAGAATTTTGCTGGTTTATTTGTGAAATTGATTTTTTCACCAAATCTTTTACTAGCAATTTCTTTCACCTTCTTCAGCAAACAAGCACTTTGTTATCAGCAGCCACTCAGTGTCCCTTAAGCCCCGAACTACTTCTAAAGCCATTCTGAATGAGCAGCTCCCTCCTTCCCTACATTTCACCAGACTGTACAGTCCTAGAAAATAATCAGATATTAAAATGGGGGCAGGCAATTTACTACATTTCCTTTGTGGCCCCTCTTTTGAGCTGAGAATGTGAGGACCTGCAAAATACTCACCAAAACGTGGATATAAGCTGCAGTTTAGAAACTCAGAGTATATTAACTCTACACCTCTTTAGCCAATGGATGATCTTTGGTATCCTCACTCTCTGATGCACAAACAAGCCGATACAACTTTCTGTAGGTAAACTTGATATGGAGGCTAACAAGGCCATTTTCGGGCTTGCAAAAGGTTTGTTCTTCCCAATTTTCTGTTTTGTTACGAAACATGAAAACAAGAAGGCGGCTATTCAGATGCCAGGGGCAGCAACCACGTATTGAACTTGGATACCCATACTTTCTGTACAAGAAGTATAATAACAAGGAATGGATGGAAAGGTTGTGAAATAGCTTCTAGTGACCAAAACAGAAAGAACAAGCTTCTGTCAGATCTCCAGTGATAATAACAGACACTGTAAGATCAATTTGACAAGTCATAAGGTCTCGGGATTGAAGTTTCATTTTAACAGATAATTTGTAATGGGCACTGGAAAATTCTGAACTAGCATCTGCACAAAGTACCTATTAGTCCACAAAATGCATCTGTGCCTAGCAGTACTCTAGTTCTGACAGTCATTTTTTAATTTTGTTTCATAAAAATTTAACTCCAAAATGCATTATCTGATTCCAAAACCTTGATTCCACTATAAAAAGCTACAGAACCTTGCAGAAAATAACATGCCAGTTACCACATCAGCCAAACATTTTGTGTGTCATATCAACATGTAGAAACTGGATATTATGAAAATGGATGAATGTGATATCACTATGCTTAATAAATCCCTGTGACTTAAAATATTCAGATTATGAGGGGTTAGACTTCTGTGACAACAAAATGGCTGAAATGAACTACTTATTCAAGATGTCTCTCAATTAAACGGACCTGTAGGATTCTTGGACTAGTCAGTAACAATATTCACATGCAGTCGATGACCATTTCCATAATGTTTGATTTGTGTCAAATATCTGCAACTGTAATACAATAATATATACTAATATATGCTAATTAATTATTAGGTAATAATTTCTATGCCAATTACTTAATATAATTTTAAAAATCAGAACATAGTGGCTAAAAGGTGTTGTATGCTGGGACTGCTCCCAGGGGGGTACTCCTCCCAATGCTTCTTGGCCTTCTGAGTTTCCTCTCCAGGACCCCTTCGCCTCGCAATGCATATGGCTGGAAATTCAACCACAGTCAAGGGCCAACAGCAAGAAACATATTGCCTGTTCTTAGGTGTGAAGAGAGGCAGGTGGGCAGAGATGGACCTGCTCACTCCCTGTGCCACGACTCCCTCGTTACAGCAGGTACAGACCTGCTGGTGCCCTGTTGCCCATAAACCTGGAGACTTGACTCAGATCGGTACAGGGGTTAGAAAGGGAGGTTCTTTCCTACATTGCCAAACTTCCCACCAATGTCCCTTGTGGGGTATGAATGCTACACCCAACTCTCCTGACAGGAGCCAGAGCCACCAAAAATTTCTACTCCCTGCCCCAGCTGGAGGGAGAGGTCCAGCTGTGGGGCCCCATGATCCCACCACCATCACCCACCCCTGCACTGTCACCCCCACAGAGCTGGCAGCAGGAGACCTGCATGTCTTTCCCAGCTGTGTCATGAACTTCATTAACTCCTTCTCTACAAGACTTGATCACACTCCCTGAACTCTCCTGGAGACAACAAGTCTCACCCTGAGAGCTCTTGGAGAGATCCTGGATGAGTTTCCACAGGAAAACTGAGTGGTCCTGCAGCATGTGGCTTCACCGCCTTGTCTATTTGAAAGCTGCACCCGTTTCCAGGGAAGGCTGCACCACACCTGTCAGAGTGAACAACCCAAGAGCCAATTTTCTTCTTGGTGTTTGCATGTGACTGTCTGGTATTTACAGGTAGATGATGACGAGGAAGCAGCAAAGCACTTTGCGTACCTGCCAACATCAAGGCTTTCACGCATTCAGTTCGGCCCTGCATTGCAGATTTCATCAGTGCTGTGAATCCAAACACGTTCCTCTTCTCAATATCAAGCCCGGGAAAATAGTTCAACAAATAGTTCGTAATGGTTATGTGCCCTTTAAAGAAATGAAAAAGCGGAGAAAATATGTCACAGAATTAAGGTGCTGTCTCAAGGTTAAACCAAAAATTACTCCTGCAGGTTTGATAACTGGAAAAATGCAGGTAAATAATAAGAACACTTTTCTTCACATCCTCTTCTGTTCATTGCAGTCATTAGCCTTAGGGTTAAGTGGCACTAACTTGTGACCAAAGTGTTGGGCTAGGAGCCTGGAAATCTGGGTTCCCACCTTCCCTCAAGTTGCTCTCCTCTCTGAAAAGTGAGTTTAAGGTAAGGCAATAATTAAAAAACAGACATGGTTGCTCTGAGGTTGCAAGGGGCTTCAGTTTCTTGACTCAGTGAGTAGCACTGCAAAGGGAATTCCTACAGCTTATGGAAGGAAGACCCATCACCTGGGGGAAATGACTACAAAGGTTCAGCTTTTTTCACTCCCCTGGTAAATTTGAGCCAGGTGCTTCATGGTACTTCATTAAAAAGTGATAACATGTGGTAGTTCCAGCCAATAATACTAACAAACCATGCCAGGCCTGATACGAGACAAAGAAATATTTTGTGTAGAATCACACATTTTTTTTTTCCATCTGACAGCGTAAAGCCACTTGTCTACTCTCCAGCGATAGGAAAACAGGGCTGGTATTCCATTTTGTTAGTAAAATAAATTACTTGAGTTTTGTTTCTAAAAGCAACTGTTGTTGCCATTCATGTGCCTTGTACGCCAGGATAACTGGTGTCAGCAAGGGCCTACTGAGCAGTTGAAGACATCTCTGGCTGAATGGCTGGAAGACCAATTAAAACATCAAATCTTTATAATTGGACTATCAGAACAAGATGAGTATCTAGTTCCATTATGACTCATTCAAAACAGTTTTCCCTTCACTTGTCATTCATTTTATGATGCTTTGACGCTTTATAAAATAATGCAGTCTGTCAGGCAGCTGCAACAATCACAATTTAATTACTAGGAGCTGTAAAAATATTCTCTCATCTCACTCTGCAGTCCAGCTGAATATTCTGTGATGCATGTCATTCAAATTCATCTAGAAATGTTACTGAAGCAGATTAGAATTCATACAGGACAATTTTAAAAGTCTATGGTGTCACATCTGGTGCAGATTTCATCAGCAGTCACTTTGTACCAACACAGTCCTGCATTCACTTTGGAAAGCAAGTTAAGAAAATCTTTACGAGTTAATTTAAGATGTTTTCTAGGTGCTACTCTTCATCTCCTAGAATTTGCTGGACTCTGCTACCTTGCAGCATAACTGGAAACTCTCCTGAAACCTGAGCAGATGTAGAGATAGTGCAGATCAGCTTAGCAACACCAGAGTCAGAGGAAACCAAATAAGGAGCTCCCTGTACCTTGTGCAGTCTGATGCAAATGAAATATAAAGATACGGCAAACCGCAACAAGCTGAACAAAGCAAAAGTGAACTGAGTTCAGGGCAGGATCAAGTGACCCAGTCCTGCTTACTCAGTACAGAGTAGCTTCAGCTTCACTGACTTTATGGCGTAAGATCAAATCCTAGCAGGGTATCAGTTACTACCGGGAGAATCTTTGTGCCCAAATTGTTTCGCAGGACATGCTCTGTTTCACTGATGTACAATGTGCGTCTTCATGAAGGTTTTGGAAGAGCTGAAATACTGCTTTTTGACCACAGAAACCAGAGACAGGAACTGAAACAAGAAGAAATAGTAAGATGGAAGATTTTTCAGCCATTATTACATTACTAAAGATGTTCTTCCCTTTGCCAAAAGTGTAGCTGCAGTAAGAGACGTTTTGCAAATCTGGGATGATTCTAGGAGTCAAATCCTGAAAGACCCTGCTCAGCCAAAACTCTTCAGGGGACCACAGATGGCCTCAAATGAGACAGAAAAAAATGCCAGCAATAAAATAACAAAGAAAATGAAGACGTTTGTGATTCTCACAAGTTTTGTGTCTCAGGGATTCCTGAAAACCACTTCAGTTTTAATCTGCAGGAGCTTCTGTCCTCTGAGGTTTGCTTCAAATTTCTAGTTCAAACAGATATCAAATTCAAAGCAAAACTCAGAGCTGCCAGGGTTTTTGTTAAAACCCTGTAATACACTTTTGATTTAAAGCCATAAAGTTTGCTTCAGTTCTCCTGCGTCTGGGTGAACTAGAAGCGTGTTTCTAAATCGTAAACCCGGTGAGTCTTCCATGATTTGAAGTCTGCTATGAAAGCTGTATGCAGCTCTAAAATAAATTAGCCAGGCCTCAGACAGTTTGGTGATACTGAATTTGTATCAGGCTCTTGCTGTTTGTAAGCCAGATCTATCGTCTACCAGAACTGGCATGCTAAGGGTACACTTCTTGCCCTGTGAGCCGTATTTAGAGATCAGCACAGATGTCTGTAATAGCTTAATTCACTTAATTGCTGCCACAGCGAAGATGCATATAACAATGACAATATTACCTAATAATCTGTGTAATACAGGCAGAAGATAAGCTGCATAGTAAGGAAGCTGCTCTGTCATATAACATGACAATTTGGAATTGTACCTGCAAAAAGCCTGTGTTTGGTCTATGGGTGGTGAATGCTTTCTGACGGATGGGTGGAACTGAAGACATCCAGGACCTTTTATCCTCTGGGTGCTTTAGGTGTCTGTGTTCTCGTGTCTCCCTTAATAAGCAGAAATGGGGATAATGTCCGATTTTGTGTTCCCAGCTCTACAACCTTGCCCCACACTGGTCCTGGGAACATAAAACATCTATACTTTGTGAGTAAGTATGACTCTCTAAACACCAGTGAATGCCAATTACCATTTACTGCCACTGATGTAGCTGGGTCCTCAGCAGCAGCAGAACTGCGAAGAAAATTGTAATGTAATTTTCCTCCCTTTCCCCCTTTTTTGAAACCACTCTCCTTCCTTCCTTTCTTTCCACTTGTTATTTCAGTCTCTTGTTTGCATCCATCTCCCATTTTTTCTGCATTGTCCTTGTACTGATGTTTAATGATTTTGCTTCTGCTTTAACAGCATCACCGCCCATTTCTGGGCACCACCTGCTGCAGGCTGCAACAAATTTACAGTTTTGGAAGGCAAGCTCTTTTTAAGAAGGGATCCCACATCTGTAAGAAATATTGAGAGAGCAAGTGAACAGACCAGTTTTCAAACCTGGAATTTACACACTAAGCATAGCACTATGTGGTTATTTTTCTGTACTAATAAGCTTGTTAAGAAAGTACTGCTTTCCACTCATCCCTCCAGCCTATCTTTCTCAGGTTAGCCCATGAAAAAAAAATTTGGGCTTAGATACTTTCTTTGAAGGATGAGAATCTTAAATTATTAAAAGCAATATGAGGAACTGAATTCACTTATCTTCTGAGACTCTTGCTGGTCTTTAAGAGAATTCTATTTAATTCAAGCTGATGCTCAGATTTGAGCATCCTGTCTGGGCAGTCATGAAACAGCATAAGCAAGTGTGGATTTTAAACTCCTCTAGCAAAAGTAAAGAGGCCTCCCTATCATCTCCCTGAGTATCTGTACCTTGTGTTACAGATGCAGCCTCCGAAACACAAGGCATGATCCCTCAGGACCACAGCTTCTTTCCAATCCGGCTCCTCTTCAGGGTCTGGCCATATGTGATGGCCCACCTGGTCAGAGGGTCATAACAAAAATGGCAGAACTTTCTGAAACCTTCTGATATCACCTTACAATTAACTGAAATAATGTCGATTTGCTATTAGACTTTCCACAGGAAACCCCATACTTTTAGTATAAATAACAGCAATCTCCCAGAATAATTTATTTTGCAAAAATACTATTTTCATGGCCTAAAATTTAAAAAAAAAAAAAACACAAATAAATCCTTCACTGAAGGAAAGCTCGCATAAGCTTTGCTTTCAGTTCTTTATAATACACTGCTCAGTGTTAGTACTTAACATTCAGCAATAATTAAGCAGCATCTATTGTACTGTAGGTCCTCTGGTTGCAATGTTAACCTCACAGTAATCTCTATTAACACTACAGCAGTATCTTGTGATAATGAATTAAATAACTGGTGTCAACACTGTATCTCAGGATTATCATAGGCAGGGGAAAACATCCAAGTTGGTAGGAGTTTGTATAAGCTTCTGCTGACTACGGTCATTTCCAGTTGCTTTGGGGATCAATAACAAGTACTGGCAGGGAGCGTCAAGTCAATGTCAGCCTTCTGGATTAATTCTGAGCTCATTATCATGAGTCATAAAGGTCAGGAAGGAGTCAGTGATAAACCTTTTATACTCCAAATTTATATTAGGGCAGATAAATAAATGTAGATTAGAGTTTTGGATGTGTCTCCACTTTCTTTGGAAAGCTACTGTACTCATGACCTTGCTATGAATGTGACTACTGTGGTCGCAATTCTTCTTTCCAGTATTCCACACCTATCTCACAGTCACTTCTTTAGCAGGGTTCACTTTTTGGTACAACACAAAGCAAAGTTTGGTACTACCTGGAAATATCTAGTAGCAATGTTACTAAATTAACATCAAAACCAAACTGCTCCTATCTTTAGACATGGCTTGTAATGTCCATTGACGTTGCCTGATGGAAATTTGTTTCCTTCAGCCAGCCAGGGTCTGAGAGGGAATACTATGTCCCATGAACTCCCACGAACATGCCATGTTCTTCATCAGTGAGAAGACATGATAAAGTCCAAGTATGCATTTCCTTGTAAAGCGATTGCCTTTGAGGAGCACGCTTGAGGGATGCAAATGAAACCATGATTGCAGAGCCAGGCAGCCCTTGGAACAGCTTTTAGACTACAAAGTGATGGCCTCCTTGGTCAATTTTTTCCTGATTTACATGCTTCAGCACTTTGTTAACACTTATAAGAGAAAACTACAGCTTCCCTTAAAGGTTAAAGCCCAGTGTTTTGGTTTTAACAGAAATAATCGACTCACTGCTTTTTAACTGTATGCTTGAAACTAGTATTTCTTTTGGGACCATCTCTTACATTAATGTGATCTGTTACACTTGTTCACTGAATATTACCATGCTGGGCAGGATAAACGAAAACCTGGACATAAACTCTACTCTCACTCCAGTCTTCATTGGGATTAACAGGGTCGATGTCAATATAATCAGCCTGTTACAAAAGCAGCATTGGCAAACATTGAATCCTGCTGAGACTGTGTAAATAGGGTTTTTTTCCTTTCAGCTATGGAGTGGTTGAAGAATGTCTTAGAAGCCAAGATATTTCTTAATGATGATACATTTTCCTACAGTCAGCAATTACTACAGACCCACTGAGGTAGGTGTAACAAGCACGAGAAAAGAGATGCTATCAGCACTAATACAGCACATTACATGACCACGATGTTGACTGGTTGCTTGCCAAAGCAAACATAGGAAAAGAAGCTTAAATGAACAAAGCATTATAGTACTGCACACATGGGGCAAGATTTTCTTTGTTTTGAAGTTAAAATAGTTAACGGCATCTACTAGAAATGTGTAGCTTTTTCTGTCTTAATCCATTGGATGAATATTACTGTAGATTAATTAGTTCAAAGAAAATCAGGACAAACTTACTTGGGAGTGGGCTTGGCCAGGATTATTTTACACAGACTGATTTCTTTTAGGGCTTTGAAAAAATCCTAAAAATAATAGCCACAACACACACTCCTCCTAAGACCCAGTATGTGAGAGGTGAAACAAAGAGCCTTACCTGCCTGTGCAGCTGTAATTAGAGCCGTGTTCCCTTCGTTGTCCTGCCAGTTCACATCAAGGTGAGGGCATTGTGCTAAGGCTATTACAATATCCACATAACCTTGGTAACAGGCAACGATAAGACCATTCTGAAAGTAAAATATAAAGAGAGAGTTAGGTTTACCAGACTCAGAAAAGTTCACTGAGGAAGCATACTAGTCTGCTTTTTCTTTTTTTTTTTTTTTTTTCCCAGACTGAAGAACTGAAAAGGTATCAGCATAACTAGTGATTAGCTCCAGGCACAATGTTCAGATCCAAAACACTGCTTTTTATCTCTGCCCTTTGGCAAGTAACATTTGGTATTCCTCAGAAATACCTAAGAGAGTAGGTATTATATTATGCTACTTGGAAAGTAACTGTTTATAAATGCCTTATGCTTATATGGCTATATACTCTATATCCAAATGAGAGTAAATCAGATTTTATTATACAATAAAATGAACCCGGCAGGTAAGATGAGCTGGAGCTGCTCTGAATATTAATTCTCTGAAAAACAACTACTTGTTCTCTGAAGGGGAAGTGGTAGGCAGGAGTTGTGTTCATGCTGCCTGTTGCTATCTTTAAATACTTCAGGTTTCCCATTAGAACTAGACCTTTTTTTAGACTCATAAATAAAATAAAATTGCTTTTAGAGTTCCTGTTTAATGTGCTTTATGACAGCTGGAAGCTGTAAAGCTTCCAGGAGGTAAACCTTATAACTCAGCTTGGTACCGAGGTAGTGTTTCACTCCACAGTGGCAAACTGACAGCTTCCCTAAAATACAGCAAAATACACTTGCCATTAATTAAATGGAACTATAGTACTTAATGCTGGCTGCTCGCTTGACCACTAGGATTGAAAGCATTATCTCTGGTCTTCGGGATTACTCGGGCAGCCCGGTGTTCATCTGCATGGGGCTGACGGGTGCAGAGGAGGGCAGGTGCAGCTAAATCAGTGCTACTCCCTGCGCTCCCTCTTCACTGCCAACACATGACTCGGTTTTTCAGAGCTCAGCATTAGTACCTGACTGTTGAAAAGATACGGGCAGACACACAGATCTCAACCTCTCTGGTAACCCTGCCTGCCTAAAATGTGCACACATACAGACATGCTGCAAGTTCATAACCACGAAAAACTAACAAGAAGGTGAACCTGGTTATGAAAACTGAATGGCCTGCCCTGGCTCCTCCGTCATTTTTCTAAGCGGCTCTTGCCTAAACATTCTCTTTATTTCTTTCCCCCATGGACAGTACTGAGACAGAGACATTCGCCAAGTGGCAACAACTGCAGCTTCTGATTTATTGTCATTATAACTAGTTAGTTAATATTTCAGTGTCCTGTTTCATTGTTATTCTGGATAGTCCATTTGGGTTAGGTAGCAAACAGCTTCATTAAGATACAGAGGCAATGCCAACTCTTTGGGATGCTCACAGGCTATGTAGAGTACTTCTCAATTACATCCTTCGTTAAAATTATTACTCTGATTTCTTTTATTCTCAATTTATGCTTGTCCTCAGTATGAAGCAACACCCACCACTGCTTTATAAAGAGCATCTCCGTTTCCTTGTGAAGAACCTGTAATACTTCAAACCATTCTACTGTAATTGTACAGAGAATTCTGCTTAAAGTGTGTGTGTGTATATATATATGTATATATATGACCTGAAATAATAACCACTAAAACATATGTACTCTCCTGGTGGGATTGTTCAGATCAATCTAAGTTTTACTACAATGTCATCATTCTTAGCTTTAAAAAAAATTGTGTCATTGTCCACTTGGTAAGGACTTGAGCATTATTTTAGTTCCTTAATAATTTCATTTTTCACCTGATGTTCAGGATATAGGTCTTTACAACTCCAAAAACTCTGCAGATATAAAACATCACCTAATCATTCAGTAAAATGTCATTTACTAATGATGGTAGAAAACTAAGTATACAATAGTTTGGAGACCTAAAATTCTTGACAATAAGAATTGTTCACTGAAAAAATTGGCATTTTTGAAGACAGTGGTATTTTCAAAAAGCTGTGAGAATAACTTAAAGTGGTTATTGTCTCCAATGGAAAAAACTTCTTCACTCAGTATCTGAAGGATATTTTCACAGTATATTTTCACAGAACATTTTTGTGTTCTAAAAATATTTACCAGATGCTTAAAAAAAAAAAAAGTTTATTTTGTGTTCTCTTTCAAAGAAAAACAAACTAAAACAGTAAAACAAACAATAACAAACATCAAACATTAGCTCTTTTTTGCAAGAGGCTTTTGCATTACAATATTTAGGGACTTTTGTCCTACTTTTAGTGGGTACCTCCATCAGATAGGATCTAACGCATCTAACACACACTGGCATTCTGATTTCAGCAGACTTGAGACACAAATGATCTCAAAATCAATCATCAGCCTCATTCACCATTCTGAGTTTACAAACCAGCAGGATTACTTCGGTATCAACATTTCCTGAAGTTTATTTTCCAAAGATGCTATCAAAGACAGCTTGCTTAGGGATAAGGAAAGGCAACGGAGAGTAGGAGCTTTCTGAGGGATTACACGAGGCAGTAGCATGAAAAATTATTTTTGAAGGATGACTGTATGAATCTGGAGTGGGTCAGATAAGAACGTGAGAACCTGGTGTTCGACAGAGCGTGCCCAGCACTCCCTGGTTGAGAAGCAAAACGAGCAATTGCACGAGGACATAAAAACAAGTCGCTTCACCGCCGTATGGTTCCCAGCACTGCTCAGGGCTGTAAAGCTGATGCAGTTGCTCTCTGGTTGCCCTCACTGGTTACGTGTTTCGTAGGGAGGTGGGTGAGACAGACCGCTTGCTGAGGGACTGCTTTCCTTTGCATAACTCTTCCAAACGCATCAGATATTGAAATAAGGGGCAGGAGACTACAGCTTTAGAATGAAAATTGCAATAAACTCCTGGATTCAACGTTTTTTTCCCAAATCCTGGTTCAATGACACCATGATAATTTGTGGGTTTGGGTTGCTTCCCCCCCCCCTTTTTTTTTCTCTTTGCATCCATGTCTGACGCTGTCTGTATTCTGCTTGCTGAAAGTTGGTGTAAGCAGATCAGCCAGGATGCACAATCAATCAATCGCAACATGAGTTATTAGTCTGGAATCTTTAACTTCATATGCCAATAAATACTATTATCCACAGTTATAATATATTACAAACTCTTTCAACAATCTCAATTAATAAATATAACCGATACATAATTGCTTTCAGCAAACTGCCTTTTGAAGCAATCAGTAAAGCAGTAGGCTGTATCACAGCAGTTTGCAGGAAAATACAGCTGTGCACTTAATTTTTTTAAAACATAAAAATAAAGCAGTATAAATGAATTTTATCTAGAAAATTCTGAACCTGAGTAATCTGGTTATCCCCAGAAAAGACATGACATTTTATCTCACTAGTGTTCTACCAATTTTTCTGCTCCTCATATGAAGGGTCATGGTGCAATTATGAAGTGGTCAGTGTATGTGGGGAAAAAAATATTTTTTAAAAACTGTATCTTACTATTATTTTGTCAGTAAGATCAATTAGCAGACATATTCAGTACATGCAAAAGCTTTGGGAGAAGGAAGACTGATAAGTCTTAAATGAGTGTCCTCTCCCAAAGACTTCAAAGACTTCAACCTTTCTCCTTCAACAGCATCCTTTTCCCTCTCTTCCCTTTCAAATGTCCTCAACCACCACTTATTTGAAATCATAATGAAAACTCAAACTATTCCCATTAATATATAATCATAATAAATTATTAGAAGGAATAACTGTACATATGTCACAGCACGCAAGCACAGTATCCCTACTTTTCAAGCACTGTTGTGTTAGCTAAGACTTGCTCTCTCCCCATCAGTGCCCAGGGTTGCTGCCTGTTATTCTCCCAGACCAATGAAACAGAACAGGCAAAAAAATCTGCTTTGGTCCGCTGTGCAGCAGAGACCTTAAACATGAAATGACATTGATACCTTTGGACTATAGGAAAAGGGATTTCTTCATTACAGAAGACCAGGGCTGCTGGCTTCGCTGAGGTTTGCAACAGATCCTATATAATTTTTCAAATATTACATACAGACTCTGTGTGACAACAACAAAGCGTGAGTCATCCATCACATCAACTACATTAACATTTACTGTCAATTTTTCCACATAAGGGGGGATTGAAATTCAGCTCAGTAACAGGTTTTTTTCCAAGTAGAAGCCATAATACTGCCAGGTGTTTCCTCTGTAGAATATTTGGCATTTCACAGAGCTTCCCCACAGTTCTTCTATAGTAAATGATAAATCTTATTTTTGTGTAACTACCACAGTTTTGAAAGATCCCCCTTTGTTTTGAAATCACAGAGCAAAATTAACAATACTTTATTTAGAATAATGACAAAACAGTCAGTCTGGGATAATTTACTTATTTTTCATATATTCTAAATAAAGTATAAATAATTTTCTTAATTTCATCCCAGAGTACCTAAATGGACATTTCAGGTGTGGGACTACCTGAAGTTAATCAGATGTTGCAACACCTTCCTCAAGCAGTGTTTGCAAATGGGAAGAGTTTCATAGTGCTCTTCTGTAATCAGACTAAAAGTATTGTATTAACATTTCCTACAAAAGCATAAACTTGAAATTTGCATGTTTGAAATAGAAGAAAACAGTCTTGGGAAACTTTTGATTCCTTTTAAATTGATACTTGTTCGTGTGCCTTTGATTTCATGTAAGGCTGGAATAATGCTGCCACTATAAAAATCGACTCTGCTTTGCTCAGCTGTGTTGGCTAATGACATAACAATGTGTCTGATTAAGTGAGGTCATGGGTATCTCAGGAGACAATTTTATAAATCAGATGTTATGACAAAATTACAGATGTAAGGCTATTTGTACACTAGATCATTACAGATAATAGAGATCACAAGAAATACCAGCGGATCAATAATGAAGTCAAGCTGAACAGCAGAGCAAATCACATACAGCATGCAACTATTTTAGCTTTTAAAAAAATCTCTTCAGGCAACTTATTTTCCACCAAGATGCTGAGAGTGAAAACAGCTTATTATAGCTTTTTGCCTATTATCCCAGGCAAAAATGGGTTTGGCAAAAGACTAAATTGACATTACCCTTTGCTTTTCATAAGCAGCATGATAAACAACTGTCCGGTTTGCTTTGCATGCATCTGTAAGTATTAATGACAATTCTGCAAGGTTAGTTTAACAGCAATGGTTAAAACTGCATGTAATTGAATTAAGTGAGATAATGATAACATTGTAATCCATAATCATATGCAGGGACAACTATGAAAATTATGTCTAAGTTAAAAGCATATTACACAAACAATATTATGAGTAATAGAAATGGAAGGATAATAAAACATAAAGGAATACAAAGTTGTGTTTAAACTTTTTCTTGTTGATTTACTAAAATAATAATTCATTTATTTAATATTTTCTGTTATACATAACTCACTATTATAACAGAACTGTATATAACTATCACTCACTATAACATAATTCACATAAAAAGAAAAAAAAAAATCAAAGCAGGTCACATATTTCAAAATAAATCTTCCAACTTTATTTGAAGGAAATTCTGATCTCCACTAAAAACTCTGCAACTCTGTGAAACTTGAGTTAACAGAGATTCTAAATTTACATTGTATTAAAAAAGAGCAAAATTCAGTGCTGAGCATCACTACCTGCTATATTCTGATTTGTGTATAATGCACAAAACCTTCCAGTCTGCATAAAGCAATCTGAGAAACTTTCATAAATGCCTTGAGCTTATATTATAATTGGTTTAGCTGATTAGATCAACGGTGACTGAGATGAGGTAATTATTCAGGTCATCAGTCCCATGAGAAGTGGTGTTTATGTGCTCCGGAAATCCATCAAGCACATAAGCTTTAATGTTATCTGCACAAAATAATTTAGGCTGACCTTTTAGAGAAAGGGCTGCAACAGCTTAGTCACATACAAATTTATGTTGGGAAAGCGACAAAAAAAGAGCTGGTAATTTAAATGAATTTTGTCTGACTGTTGCTTGGACAAAACGCCACGTGCCTGGAGGCGGGGTAAGGGGGGAGATGTTGATGTTGCTGGGGAAAGCGATCAGACAAGTGCAAGAGTATTCAAGCAGGGACGGAGCAGCGGCGTGCAAAACTCTCTCCCTCCTCTGCAGAGGAACACAGTAGCCTGAAGCACAATCTTGTATCCAAAAGCAAGCTCACATGGCACTGCCCCTTCCAGAGCCGTTCACACCGTTAGGAACACTCACAGATTCACTCCCCAGCAGGAATTGCGCTCCGCTAGCTAAAAACACAGGCCTGTCCATGGACATGCAGATGATAACCCACCATTTTTCCCCTCCATTTTGTGGGATGTGTTTGACTTCACTTATTTTGTAAATGCCTCTCGTACCAGTCAGGCCACATGTCTTTAAGTAAAGGTATAGCTTAGTATATGTATCATCTCTGCAGAAGTCCTTACTTAATCTATTCTAATCCAAATCTCCATGATCACCTCTAAAAATAGTCCCAGGAAAATTCATTTTACTATACCTGCAAAAGCGTGCATTACACAACGACGAAAACTAGTGCCACTTGTGTAATAAATCAGACAACAAAAAGGGCAATAAAATTAGTGTGACTTTCCTTATTTACTAACAGGTACGTTGTCTGAATCGATTTCAGCATCACTAGTGATATAAGCAACTGGCAGAAACCTTGGGAAGCTGCTGCCAGGGGCCATAAGGGACACACAAGGCAAATAAACACGCACCATGTAGCCAGAGATATTCCAGTGGGTGGGATATATAGGAAACAAATTGCTTTATCACATGGCAATACTGAGAGATGCTTATGAGAGATTAACCCTTCTCTATTTTTTTTTATGTCAAACCACATAATAAAAGCAAATAATTCAATGGGAAACCAACACCCCTTGAGCTGATGGGGACTTGGGGGTTGGATTGAAAACTGGCTGGCAGATAGAGCTCAGAGGGTTGTGGTTAGTGGCACAGAGTCTAGTTGGAGGTCTGTGACAAGTGGTGTTCCCCAGGGGTCAGGACTGGGCCCAGTCCTGCTCAACATATTCATCAACGACCTGGATGAAGGGATAGAGTGTACCATCAGCAAGTTTGGTGATGACACAAAACTGGGAGGGGTGGCTGAGACACACTGCAAGGCTGTGCTGCCATTCAGCGTGACCTGGACAGGCTGGAGAGTTGGGCAGAGAGAAACCTCATGAAGTTCAACAAAGGCAAGTGTAGAGTTCTGCACCTGGGGAGGAATAACCCCATGCACCAGTACAGGTTAGGGGCTGACCTGCTGGAAAGCAGCTCGGTGGAAAGGGACCTGGGAGTCCTGGTGGACAACAGGATGACCATGAGCCCAGCAATGTGCCCTTGTGGCCAAGAAGGCCAATGGCATCCTGGGGTGCATCAAGAGGTGTGTGGCAAGCAGGTCAAGGGAGGTTATCCTCCCCCTCTACTCTGCCCTGGTGAGGCCGCAGCTGGAGTACTGTGTCCAGTTCTGGGCTCCCCAGTTCAAGAAGNCCCTTCCAACCCCTATCATTCTGTGATTCTGTGATACTATTCCACAGGAGGCTGGAACGTTGTCCCCAGCTCCCACACTGCCCAACCTCTTCTCCCAACACCAGCCATCCAGCCGACTCTTGACACAGCTCCCTCGACCGAAGCTAGGGGGACAGTATGACTAAGAAGTCAGATGATTACATCTCCAACCCATGGGAAGCCTGATGGGAGGAAAACTGGAGCATGACACCAGAAGCAGCAATCTGTTTTTCTCCTCACTTCCTGTGAGGCAAACCCTAGGTGAGACAACACCAGGTTGCTCAGGAGCCCTTCACCATACCCTGTGTTCCCCAAGGATGCTCCAGGAGCCACAGAATCATAGAGTGGTTAGAGTTGGAAAGGACCTTAAAGATCATGTAGTTCCCCCCCCGCCAACTGCCATGGGCAAGGACACCTCCTACTACACCAGGTTGCTCAAAGCCCCATCCAGCCTGGCCTTGAACACTTCCAGGGTCGAGGCATCCACAGCTTCCCTGGGCAACCTGTTCCAGTGCCTCACCACCCTCAGAGTGAAAAATTTCTTTCTAATATCGAATCTAAATCTACCTTCTTTCAGTTTGAAGCCATTACCCCTTGTCCTTTTACTACACTCCCTGATAAAGAATCACTCCCCATCTTTCCTGTAGGCCCCCTTCAGATTCTGGAAGGCTGCTGTAAGGTCTCCCCAGAGCCTTCTCTTCTCCAGGCTGAACAACCCCAACTCTCTCAGCCTGTCTTCATAGGAAAGGTGCTCCAGCCCTCTGATCATCTTTGTGGCCCTCCTCTGGACTCATTCCAACAGGTCCATGTCTTTCCTGTGCTGAGGGCTGCAGAACTGGACATAGTACTCCAGGTGGGGTCTCATGAGAGCGGAGTAGCGGGGTAGAATCACCTTCCTTGACCTGCTGGCCACTCTTCTTTTGATGCAGCCCAGGATGTGCTTGGCTTTCTGGGCTGTGAGTGCATATTGCTGGCTCTTGTTGAGCTTTTCATCCACCAACACCTCCAAGTCCTGCTTGGGGGTGGCTTCTCTCTCACCAGTCCTTTACCCACATCATCTGCTGCTACCTCCCACCTGCCTCCCCCAAGTCATGCCATGTCCAAAGGGCTGGAGAGCTGCTGAAGTACAGAAGACATTTTTTGATGGTATAGCCTGACCAACAGCCAACACTCGCTGGCACCTCCTCTCCCAACCACCAGAGAAAAGGGCCACTTTGTTCCTCACTGTATCACATCCTCTCCGCCGCCCTTTTCGCTGCAGGAGGCCAGAAGCAGAGGGCACTCAGCATTACACCTAGCAGTGGGAACAGCCCTGGAAAAAAATTTGAGCTGAGGGGCACTGCATCGATTGTGTTACAGGAGGCCTGGGCTGCATTCCCAGCTGGTTTACTACGAGTTAAGATGACACTTGGTGATACTTCTTAAAAGAGTAGCAACTGGACTTGTGTTACCACATGAAAAATCTTTCACTGTTCTTTCCTCTCTGAACATCAGCTTGAAATAAAGAACTGAAGACCTGGGCACATGGACAAGAGCTATTTGCAGCTACAACTGACTCAGGCATATTTTAACATTGAGGCACTTGAGTTAGGAAATTTAATGTGATTCCATTTAAATATATATGTTTGAGGTAAAACAGGACCAATTTTGTTCAGTAACTTTACTTTTTAGCTAGGCCTCTTCTAACTGCTGGAATTAACAGCACGTTGTGCAGAAAACTGTTGGCTCTCGGAGTGATCAGACCCATGTTTATAGTTGATGCCAAGGAATGGGATGCAGAGAGGCTCCTGCTTATACTTATTGCTGTAACACCCAAGGCCAGCCAACTGTGTTATTTGCCCCGTTGGAGGGTCGGAAGCGGAAAAGCGTAGAGGGGTCACCTCTGCGGGGAGGAGTGGACAGGACAAGTGACCCAAAACTGACCAACAGGGTATTCCATCCCATCTGCCTCATGCTCAGTATAAAAGCTGAGGGATCAAAGGGTCAGCCTCTTTCTTCAATGGCCGGTGTCCAAGGAGGACTCTGTCTCTTTATCTGCCTTTGATCCCAATCCTGAATCCAGATCTGGAATCCAGTTCCTGTCCGTCACTGAGTCCAGTCTGGGACTTCCCCAGTGCCTGCTGGTGACGTCATTGTCATCCTGGGAGCTTGATATGGGTTTGTATATATTTCGTAATTTCCTTTTTATTATTTTATTATTAATATTTCATGAAAGTAGTTTAGTTCCTTTTAAACTCTTAAGTCTCTCTTTTTCTCTCTCTTCTGCCTCCCTTCGAAGCAGAGCAGGAGAGAGAGAGAGCATCTGCCGTTCCACCTGATTGGGCCAGTCTGGCCCAAACCACAACATATATATGCACATATATGTATAAATTTTAAAAGAGTATTTGCTCCGGATGTTAGCAGGTATACACATTCATGATCAAGATGAATTGTGTTAAAATAATGTATTATTTTGCAGTGACAGCTGGTGAGACTATATTAGGAATGTACTCATCAGTCCTAAGTTTCATCAGGCAGGAGAAATGCCTTCGCTAGTGACAGCAGACTGTTGTGCAACAAAGCAATATACAGAATGAAGAAATTTATATGGAAAGAGAAGAAACTGGGATCATTTTCCCACAACTGGAAACAGAAGTGACATTTGATGTAGTCCAATCAGTCCAAAATTAAGCTTTGCAATGTATGTGAGATCTCTGATCACAGCCAAAGTAAACAAGGTGTACTTTTAGAAAAGGAATATGTAAGGAATCTTTAAGGTAATACTTCTTAACAAAAATGACACATACTTAAAATGAACTGACAGGTCACCTAGTGGAGTGTATTGCCATTTTCCATACATGAAAAGGACATTATCTCTGTATTCAATAACATGGGAAATCAGCCCAGGATACCATTTTCTGGGAAAGGTTCTCTGTTCTGCTTATGGGATACCTGAGTCTGAAAGACAAAAAATACTGCGGGTAGATGGTAGGGTAAGTAACACAATTTTTATCAGGTTAATTTTCACATTTTCAGTTTATTTAGACTGTCACGTTAGGTACAACTACTAAGTAGTGATGATCCCTGACAAATAATGGAGCCTTACTAATCCTAGCTTTCCTGTTTGTATAGCACATACTAATCAGTGTTAATACTGTCAAATGTTAGTGCTAAGTTTTGATAGTGTTGACAGTAATCACACACGATACATGGCAGCCAAATTTATACATCCCTCTTTGCTATGCCTGTTTCTCAAGATCTGTGCTAGATGCAGGTCACTCTTCTCTGGCTTAAAAGTAAGGGAAGAGTTATTTATAAGAAAGAAGTGAGAGATCTGACTTCAGAAAACAATGCAAATGATGTACTGAAATTTAATGGAGGGATCCTGATGTGAAGTCAGAAGGCATTTCTGCCACAAATCCCATGTCTGCACCTTCAGGTGCTCTAAACATTAGCAACCCAAACCATTAACTGCAGGGGGCTGGGGGAGGCAACGTAACAGACTCCCACCGACGTCAGGATCCTGCCCCAATGAATGGTGAGTGGATTTTAATTTCCTTTATTTGTCTTTCACTGGCTTGCTATGCAATGTTAAGCAAGGCTTCCAAGGGCTGTAAGCCACCCTGTGAACAAGGTTAAAGTATTTCCGGATCCTTAATGAACAGCACATTATTACGCTTTGCTTGGAACAGGTGTTTCCAGCTAAGGATGGATTTAAAACAGCAAAGTGCCGACTGCTTCCTCTGGTGAATCTATGAGGCTGGGAGCACCTGCTGCTCCCTCCAGTTGCTGCACAAAGCTGCAAGGAGTTTGGGAACCGCTGAAAGAAAACGAGTTTGTAATAAGGATCAAAATGTACCTTTTGTGGAAATAATTATATGGAAAACATTTTGGAGAATCTCTTTATTGCCAGATTACTTCAAAATCCAATGTTACAGTAATAGTCTTCCTATCAATTATATCATTGAAGCTTTTTTTTTTTTCCCCAGGAAGGCAGAACCCCTAAGAGCTAAACAAAATGATACTCTGAGGTGGATCATCTACCAGCATAACTCACACCTGAAGTGACTTGTATCCAGCACACTATCTCACCACGAGGAGACCTTTAGGAACGTTCAGACACCAGTTTAGATCTGAACTCCAGGTCCTGCCCCGACAGACACTACTGTTAACTTCTCTGCTGGTCTCTAAATATATACATATACTGACACACATTTAAGATAAAAAGGAGAGTTTAAAGCATTTTAAAAACATATTTTGTAGTGAAGCCATGTGAAATGCATTTTGTGCACTGACATAACTGTCAAGAGTACCTCCTTTGGCTTTAAGGCATATGATCCATCTCCTCTCTATATGTTTAATAGACACATTTTCCTTTCTGTTATGTTCTGTCAGACACAGGCTGACCGTAGCTTAGGTCTGTTGCAAGTGGCTAAACAGAGTGTTTGAATGCATATGTGTTTTTCAGGAGACCTCTCCAAAAGTAATGACTCACAAAATCTTTGTAAGCAATAATTTTCAATTTGACACTAGCTAGAAGATAAATGCACAACCTTCTACTTCATCATAATCTGTCATTGTATCTAATCTGTCTCTCTGCAAACTACATTTTAAAGGCCCCAGTGCATTTTCACTGTGGAGTTCTCTGAAGAGACACTGATGAGCTTGCAAGCACCCTCTTGTGGCAATGACCTTCTGCAGTGATATTAGGAAAGACCTTCCCAAGAAGTTTGAGTTCATTTTCTCCAACCTCTGTAAATTCTTTTTGCTTGTCTTTCTCTGAGCCTCCCACTTGCAGAATCGCACCAGACCCAAACCTTGTAAAGAAAGAGTCCAGGAACAGGTCTGTCCATAGTGGTTAATACACTACTGGGGGAAAAAAAAAAAA
>VYXH01010550.1:772140-794977 GCA_013397275.1 Burhinus bistriatus
AAAAAAAAAAGATCTCTTTCCTCAAAAGGAAAACTACTTGATGAAGAAAAAGAAACATCAGGGTGAAAGCTTTTCCTTGCAGAGGCCCTACACTCACTAAGAAGAGCAACTGCATACGCTTCTTGAGACACCAGAGATGGAGGACTGTCTGCATGCTACACACAACACTGCACAGTACCACACACAAAAGTATCAGCCTATTTCCCCTCCCCCTTTGATCTAAAGAAGCTGTAAGAGCAATAAAAGCCCAGTCTCCATCTTAGTCTGCCATTTGACAGTAAGTTTCATAATGAAATCAGTGGATAAGTAACACCCTCATTGTCTCTTCTTTCCAACCTCCCCGTACTCTGGCTTTTGAACCTCATTGCTTCCTTTTCTGTAACAGTTCTAACAGTAACCCTCCTTACTGATCTTGGACCATCTAATAATAAGCCTTATTGATCCTGGAACTGACCTGAACAGACGGGGAAACTGTGGTAAACTTTCTTCCCCAGTGAAAACAAAGAGAGGGGAAAAGACCAGCTGCCCTGGTACAGCAGAAGGGCAAGTGATTCTCAGATGACAGAAATGTATTAGTATTTAGCCTACAGGATTCACCTTACATACTTCACTCTAGATGTGTTATCACATAGCAACAAACAGCATCCTCTTTTCAGCCAAGAGGATAACATGGTCACAACAATCTGTAGTTGTTGTTCATGAAAACGCAAGCAAATACTGATAATTTAGGAAGAAACGTATGCTGACATATTATTGGTAGACACGAAGAAGGTTCTCCAGCTAGACCAGGTGTTATTATTTCATTTCAGTCAAGCAAAGATCCCACTGATGGGATCTCATTAGCTTGCCTCTTCAGATTATCATCAACTAGTGCAAGTAGCAATGGCTCCTCAGATGTTAAAGCATCCAGGTTCTTGAAAGCCCTTATTATGCCTTCCACAGTGAAAGCGCTTCCTTTATCTAGGATATGCATCTGATTTTACCTAGACTGGCTTTCGTCTCAGTTATGCCCCTTCCTGGTTTTTCACCAGCTCTAACAAGGCAAAAGATTTCTTTGAGCATAAATATGAAAAAAGTCTTCTGCTTCTCCTTAGAAAACAAATAAACTTTTTAAGCAATAGACACATCTGTGGTGAATTGATGGGAGGTGTCTATTTTTCACTTAGAGACCTAAAGTGGATTTTGGTACGTATGGATTAGTGTCAACCCTCGTGATCCTAAAAGATTGCAATCCTGTAATCCCACAGCTCCATGCAATGCAGCTACTGTGGAATATCACAGATGACTGTACTGAAGGCCAAAACCTGGATTTTTATAAGTATTACTCCTTGGATTTAGGCCTGTGAAACTTGGAGGAAAGTGCTATTGGTTCCTGACTTCATAAGAACTCTTTCACTCTTTCCCACCTTTGCCCTGCTAATTACTAGCGCTCCAGAAATTGCACTGAAAAGTGGGTCTCCACAAAGAGAGATGAGGCATAGTAACTGTAATTGTTTAAACACTGCCTTGGTAAATTCACATTCTCTGAATACTGGAGATTTTCAGTTCTGAGTGAAAACATTACCTTCAAAGTAAGCATGCAATTTTCAAGTAATGCGTAGTGAACTAGCATTGCTAATACTGGGTATAAATTTATGCCCAAGTTTCTCATGTTTTATAACTGTTAGAAGCACTGATGACTATGATCACGTTTTAAATTACAGCAGAACACGTGGATTATGTTTCAGATAGACTTTTCTAGTTTTTATGTAAACATGCTTTGGTCAAGGGCAAAGAGTGTTGCACTCTTGTGACTTACACCTACGAGTACTGACAACTCCATAATGTTGGCTGGTTAGAGAGCAAGAACTAACTCCTGCTATAAAAACCATTGAACTAGAGTTCTGTCTATTTTAGGAATAAAGTAACTGATGGGCTGCATACAGCCACTGGAGAGGAAATCCAGTGTGCCTCAGACTTCCCATTAAAGAATGGTTCCTTCCTGCAGGTTTAGCATCACCCTGTGAAAAGCGCGTCTGTTTTAACAAAAGGCAGAATCACATTTTTGAAAGATCAGAGAACAGCACTTGGCTGTATCAAGAACACTGCTGCTACTGGCTTGCAAGTCCTAGCAAGTAGCCTCACATTAATTTAGGGAATGGGCTTATCCACAATGACGCTTATCTGTAACAGGCTCAGCCTGATTTTTCGTTTGAGAAAACACACACTGGGACATTGAATTCATCTGTTCAGAGGGGACCTTTTTTCCTCTGATAGCTCACTATTTTTTTGTAGATTCAACTTTTTAAAAATCCTGAAGAAGATAGTTCTAAAGCAGCTTTTTTTTTTTTTTAAAGCATGCACGCCCATTTTAAATTTCTCTCTTTTATTATCTCCATTAGCTAAACAAGGATTTATCATCCACTGCAGCTGTTAACAGGTACCAGCTGTATGAGCAGACAGTTCAGCAAAGGTGAAAATTGTATTTAGAATACCCAAGTGAGAGACAGTAGCACCACCATCGTATCTGTCTCAAGTCAACTACAGTACTGCAGCTTGAGTTTGATATGCAACCGCAGCACACACTCGTAATGCCATTACCTCGTGGCCAGAGCTGACTGAGGCACTACCTGCCGTTGGTGCCGTCTTCCCTCTTATACGGAGCCTGTGACCACCCTGTTTATCTCAGCTGAGCGTCTGGCTCCATGCATTAACGGCAGGAAAGCATCTTCTGCCTCTGTGTTTCGATCTAAGAATCTCATCTTCCAATGAATACACCCCATTCATCTAAATAGTAAAGAAATGGAGGGAGGGATTGAACATTACCATATTGTTGAATTTGAAGTAAAGAAGATAGGATTAAATATCTGAAAAAAAGAGGGAGGAGTAATTTCACATTTATATTCAAATGTCTGGAACTACTAGAGATGACCTGCCGTTGTAAAAAAACTGCTAACTCATGAATACAATATATCCACTTTATGTAACAGTTTCAGTCAAACAATCCAGACACTGTTCTTTTTCTGCCTCATAAAACTGGAAAATATTTGGGTAAATCACAAAACAGCTTCTCTTGAGTCAGGAGTCCAGTAATTCATGTAAGCAATCTACTTTGTAATTTAGAGACCTATGTCTATGAGAGAAATAGTAGACATTTAAAACAGTTTTCTTAAAGAACATCTTTTGCCGAAAAGAAACATGCTACAAAAAATTAGTATGTAACAAACACATCTGATGGAGATTTTTCAGAGCTGTTTGCAGTGAGCTTGACATGACTCCACGCCCCACAGCAGCTGAAGAACTACAACAGTCTGATACAGAGTCTTTTAGTACTTCAAGACATTGCTCGATTGCAGGATAGCATTTTTGTTGATAGAAGTTCACTAGTGAGAGTGGTATCTGAACATACTAAGGGGCCTTTGAATGATGCTCCAGGCCTCTGGAGAAAAACAAAGATACCTGGTTTACAGGGAATTTTCAAGGTACAGTTGGAAACTACATCCTAAAAAAAAAGGAATTTTTTTTGCTTAGCTGGCTGCAAGCCATACAGCTTATAAAAGCCAAGAAACATGTTCTTACACCCAAGCCTCATCACAAAAGTTCTCCAGTGTCTCCAGCTGAAGATTTGTAAATAAATACCTTTATATAAAATAAAAGGATACAGAAAATGATTGGCTACCTGACACATACCATCTCAGTTTGCGACAGCCATTACTGTTCACAAGAAGACTATATCCTATTGCATTCAGTGATAGCCAAATTATTGGACTAGCACTTTCACATAACTAAGCCTTTATCTGCAGCCATATTATTCATGTCTTGAAAAAAATAGCAATTAGGAATTAGCAAATGGGCCTGTGTATTCATCAGCTGTCTGTGTTGCTTTCCAGGTTTTTCTGTTTTTCTGTTACAGAAGGATATTTCCTATCAGCTCAGTACAGCATTAGGCCACACAAGCTGTCATGGCTGATCTGTTGCTATTAGAAAGCTCCATCTAAGCAAAAAAGCTGGCAAGCTCAGAAAACTGGAAGTGTATTTCTGCTAAAGGTATAAACAAAGGTACAACAACAGCTGCAGAGATTTCTGTATGGTAAATGAGGACCTTTGGTTGAAATGGGCTTAGTTGCTTAAGAGACACTTGTCCATTAAAATAGTACAGACATGACTTGTTAACATAATTTTCATTATTTTTGTGGTGCCCAACTCCAAAGCACTGGAATTTGCTGAGAGACAGGAGGAAAGAAACACATTTACCTTTAAAAAATATTGCAAGGAAGATTTCATTAATATTTGTGCAGTTTTTCTGTTTCATAATGATGAAGAGCATGTAGAGAATGAAACTCTCCAACCATTGGATAAGCATAGGGTGGTTAGCAGTAAACAGAAATAATGAGAATAAAAAGCTGGGATGAAGACGTATTTCTGCAGTTAAAAGGAAGATAGTACATGTTGGTGTAACTAAATATTCCACTATAAATTTGGCATTTTGTTATTAGCAATGTATGACATTCTTAATGTAACTTTTCAGCTGTGCAGCCTTATTTATATACATTACACTGAACAAAAAAAATTACATTTCCACCCCATAAAAGAATAACAGTCATTTTTATAAAGTTAGTCCTTGTGCATTTAACAATCACTCACAGGCCACACTTGTGGACAAATCAAGCAGTTTTGCAGGAGCCTGAGGCAAAACCAGAAGACTGGCATTTTTAGAGTTGATTGATGACTAAATATACCCAACAACAATCAGAATGCTAAATGGTAAATATTTCATCTACAGCTTTTTGTCATTTGGCTTCTTTTTGTTTCATCATAACTGAGTATGTGGAGCACTAGCTGTCCAGCTTCAGCAGCAGACCCTGAGAAGCATTCTTAAATCCACCTGTGCATGGTCTGAGAACAGTAAATCTCAGCAGCATTAAACCTCCTCACTCCACGCAGAGCTCCCCACAGAGCTGAGCTGGGCACACCAGCAGCACAAGACATTGCCAAAGCTTGCTCTTCTCTCACCCTGTGGATGGACACAGGACGCAGGAGCAGCAAACGCTGTCCTTCATTACCACCAAATCTATACATGTACTGTTTCTTCAGCCATAATCTCTAGAAGCAAATGCACTGAGGTCTACATTTTCTGTTCCACATTTTGAATTCTTCTAATGTACATTTTATCATCCAGTGCTGAATGTTTTGTTTCCCAGGACTGACCCTCCCACCTCGTTCTTTTGCCAAAGAAATGAAATGTACAATTAATACTTTCAGTTTTGAAGAGGTAAAAAGTGATGTGCTAATGATGCAGCCTTCAAAGCCTCTGAGCCCTTTATTTCATAGACAGCTTTCTGCTTGCTACAGAGGTCCACCAGACTGTGCCCACCACTGCCAAGCATGAACCAAAAACCCCTTCCACACCTCAGGAAGAACATACAGGTCACATGAAATTTCATCAGCTACACAATGGCAATGACTCAAACAGGAGCAGTAAACTGAAGGACATGTGTACCTTAATGGTTTCAAAGAAAACTCATTTTCAGGTTATGATCCTTTCTATTTTTGAGTCAGGTTGCCCCCCCTGCCGTTCCTTAAAAAAGTGTGTGCTAACTCATCTTACTCAGCTGGATATTAGGAAGCACAGGGAGGAAATATCAAGGTCTTGCCTCTATTGGAAGACTGACAACTTAAAATTTCCTTCTCTTTTTTTAAGCTCATGTACAAGGAAAATAGTTTTTTTCACCCAGATTTGAAAATTACTGATTTAATAGCATTTTACTTTCCATATATCTTCATTCATTCATTCATAGTAAATTGTTTCTGGCATGAGGAACCTCATCAGTACACCTTTCTGTGTCTAATGTCTCTGGCCTAAATATTTGCTTAAGGACAAAAACTCCAGTATGCTGAGACATTTAAAATCTTTTCAGAGAATATATAATCAATTTTCTAAGTAATATCTGGTTTCCCTATCATGTCTGCTAAAATTTTCATCACTCTTTTGAAATGCCTTGATCTGGAGATACGTTGCGAAGCTGCCAGTTTCCACTGGCTTTTATTTTTAATTCAGTAGAAATTAAGGTGACTTAGGTCTGTGCAGAAAAGCTGCAGTGTGGTAAAAACAATAGGAAGGTTTGTTAAGATCTTCCTTCACTTGCACCAGTGAGAAAGGCAAAAATTTACAGAAGTGAAATGAAATGGAAACCAAAAACTATGAACAAGTATGGTCACCATCCACTTAACGGTTCAACAGGCAAAGCATCTTTCTCAGTATCTCAGAAGATACTGGTTTGGGGTTTTTTTTCATTTCCATGGGGAGTAGAAGTTAACATATTTAGATAGTTTACAATTACTGACCAAATGTTGCAACTTCTTATTCTAGATTTTTTAAGAACTCCATAGCACTATTAGCTAAAATGATCACAGAGTAGCAGCGGAAGAATGGTGAAACTTATAGTTTTCTCCCTCAGTTTTCAGGCACCTGGAAGCAGTAACAGATTTTCCCATAAAATAGACCTCTACACATTTTCAAATGTTTTGCTAAGCATTTGGAGTTTTCTATGTCTCTGACACAAAATGAGAGAGTGGTCCTTGGTAATACTGCAATATTTTTAAGAGCAGAAGGCCTTGCCTTTCTACTTCTACCTCAAAATTACAGGCAGGGTGTTCCCTGTTACCTTCAGAGTCCAAGTCCTTCAATCCACCTCTGGAAAGACACAAACAACAGCAAATATCCAAAATGAAGGCTTGTTGCAGTTAACTGATGAAACTAATATTTAGTATCAAAATCCTACAGCCAAAAAGCACCTTCTTCCCCATAACATTTGGAAATCTCATATTGGATATTTGCACAGTAGAACTGTTGTAAATAAGGTGATTATACTACCTGTTATTGCTTTGTATCAATAATCTTAAAAGTTCAGCCAACACAGGTAGACTTCAAAGTCATGTAGCACCAATAGTAAGGTAAAAAGTCTTTCAAGATACACTCCCTGAAGAGCTTAAAACCTGAAAGGAAACAACAGGAGACGCCTGTGGCAAGGAAGAGAAGCAAGTTTGTGAAATTAATGACAATAATATTTGAACGTTTTTGTTAGGTTTTGTATCACATGAACAATCCTCACTTGTCCTTTCCCTGGTGACTGATAAGCTGCCAAATTGTAGAGGCTTTGCTGTAATTCTTATTTCCTATAAGACACACACTAACAATTTAGTGATAAATCAGAACTGATTCAACCACTGTACTAGAAACAGAAATTACATGAGGAAGTGGAAAATACAGTATTTTTAGACAGGTATTCAAAGTCTGAACTGGGTACCTAAGTGTTATTTTAAAAACTTCCTCCCCAGGGAAATGTGTTTTGTGGATGGCAAAGAGTAGACAGAAAAGGGCCAATATACACATTACACTCACCAACTGCAATTATAATTACTATTTTACATTACAGAAACACTAGTACCGACTATTTCTTTTTTTTTTTAATTCTCAAACCAATGAATTTATTCTTATTATTTTTAAATTCTCAAAACATGACTTATATTCCATGGATATATTTGACCTAAATTTTCAAACTCTGCAGATTAGCAGATGAATGACAGTAGGCTATCTTACAATGGATATTAATTACAGAATTGTGAACTGTACTTTTCTGAACTCTCAACTTGTCCAAATAATAACGGCAGCATAAGAGAGCTAGAAGCTGAAGTCTTTAAATGCAATGGCTGTTTTCCCTTGTGAGCGTGAAGCCAACAGCCCTCATTTCACTCTGCTGGGGAGATGTACTTCAGTAAAAGGTGGGTGGCAGAGCACTGGAACAGGCTGTCCAGAGAGGTTGTGGAGTCTCTGACTCTGAAGACATTCCAAACCTGCCTGGACGCCATCCTCTGCAACCTGCTCTAGGTGACCCTGCTCTGGCAGGGGGGTTGGACTAGATGATCTCCGAAGGTCCCTTCCAACCCCTACCATTGTGTGATGCTGTGAAAACACACATAAGAGCTCTGCAGAGCAAACTTCCCACAAAACTGTTTAATATCCACAGACGTGGCCTTATGAGCAGGTGTAGTGTATTACCCGCTGCTCCAGCAGCTGCAGCAGCTGGGACCTGAGCTGGAAGCAGCACCACCGGTGGGTTCAGCGCTGATGCCCTGGGTACCCTGCTCCTGCTCCCGCACTGCTGCAGCCCACGGTGGAGTCGCTCTTCCTTTGCACCGATCCCAAAGGAGACGCTGTGTTTTCAAAATCGTTCCTCTCAGTGATATTTGTCACATGGATCACACATTTATGCCAGTTAGTCAGCAATGTTTTGCCACACAGTTACTGTCCACGTCTAATAGGGTGACTGATCCGTGGACCTAGCACAGGAGGGTAGAAGTTCCTACCGATTTAATGTCAGGTACTAAGACTCCAAAGAAAGAGCATAGTATTTTTTGCTGACACCTGATAGCTAGGGGTTTTCACAGCTTTAATGCCAGCAGAAGAGAGAGCGCTAGACCTGAGATCTTAGACACACTGGGGAACGCGGCATCACCTTATGAGGTCATTACCTCCAGGTAATTATTTTTTTCTTATTTGAACTCAGATCCTTAGAGGACGATCTGTTCACTGTACGTTTGTGATCTGTGAAATGCACAGTAACAGTCACATCGCTGCACACCAAAATACCGCAGCTCTACCCGCACCCATCTGTGAATGGAGCCTCTGCTCATAAATGAACTGCACTGACTGTAATAAGCATAAACTAGGTCAAGCTAAAAATGTCTATGGAAAGATAAAATGGCAGTAGTAAGTGAAAAGCATTTCACAATCTTACGTCTTAGGGAAAAATAATTTGGGTGATAAATTTTAAGAGAAGGGCTGACATTTATTCACCATGTCTCTCTCTTTTTTTTCTTTCTTTTTGTCCTGGGATGTTTATATTGCTTAGTGCTTCTAAAATGTCTTATATGAGTTTAAATATTTCAATGTTTGTTTCATGGCATATCACTAACAGGATAATTGGGAGGTAATGCATGATGGGAAAGGACTGTAGCATCTGCTTATATTTTTAAAATCCAAAAGCAACTTTTTCAAAGTCTTCAGGCAACTATATTTATTGCAACAGGGGTAATTTGGTAAGGCAGCTCTTACCTGTCAGATTTAATTATCTTGCTTTTGCAGGGAGTTTTCCACCTACATGTAATACACTTCATGGGAACTTGCATGGAGATAAGCATTGCAAATGCACTGAGACATCTGAATTCAGTAAACTGCATACATGCTATTTTAATTCAAGTAAGGTACTAGCAAGATTATCAAGTACCTAGTACTCAGTTCAGGTTCCTGTTCCACAGGCAGATCTTCTCATGGGTATCTTTATGCATGGGCATCCTTGTTGCATCCTCACAAGAGGAATAATTTTCCGGGCTGGGAAATGCCCACGGCCCATACAGCAGCACAGCAGTAAAACAAACCAAAGCACAATCAACAACAGCCTCCTTTCTGTACATGATAACTAGGTTCCCAGGAAGATTCAGTCCAACCCCACGTAAATGGTGGCAGGATGCAGCCCAGCGTGGACTCTGTCTTGCTGGCTGGTGCTGGCAGGAGGTCAATGCAGGACCCCAGAGCTGGATGAGCCTTTCCACACAGCCACCATTTGCAGGCTGTGGGACGGTCCCTGCTTGGGGCATCGCACTGATTTTCTGTCCCTAGGGCAGGAGGAAGACGCTTTCACTCTGTTCCCAGGGACCTTGAAATTGTTTTCTTTCCCCGTCACCCGTGAAATGGCAAATGGTTTCACTCCTCCATCAAACCACTGACTGGGTTGCCCTCCAGGAGCGACGTGGGTTTTATTCCAGGCTGGCGTTCCCGCGTGGGGAGAGCCCACTTCAGTAGAGCAGTGTCTCTGAGACACTTAGGCTGCCTGGTCTCCTGTGCAGACAGGACTTGCCTAACACAGTGGTGACAAAGTTCCTGCAGCACAGAAGGGAAAAAAACCTGTTGCTTCCCAGCCAAAGACTTCCTCTGGCTGCCATTGGTCCATACGTCTAGGCATTTACTATGCAGTACCGCTTGTCTCAGCATAACCAGAAAAGTCTTCTACTGTGTTTGCACTTTTTACTAGCTCAGAAGGGCTTTGTAAGTCTAAACTCTAAGGTTTCATTAATGTTTGTTGTATTTCATTTTCCAAAGCCAACCAATATTTGTTATTCTATACTCTTTGTCTAACAAGCTGTTGCTATTTCATGCTCTGTAAAGAAAATCTTCCTTTGCAGAAAGAAAAGTATTTTAAATGAACTCCTTTATGGACCTGAGCTTTGACTCCACCTTCTCTTGAAATCTTTATCAAACCCAGATGATACTTTCAGATATGCAGAAGTACCTTACCGCCTTTCAAAGACAGTCTTCCCTTTCCTTTCATCCACACTTTTATGAATACACAGCTACCCTTCCTGTGTTTCCCAATCAAACAGGTGTGCCGAGCCTTTTTTCATATGAGCCACAAATAGCAAGGTACCTAGGTTTTCTAAAAAAAAAAGAAAAGCCAAATGTCCCCTGAAAGGCTGCTTTTATGAACGTATTTAACGTGTTCAGTTATTTGCCACTTTTCCACTCCAGAAAACTAATAGCAATGGCTTACGCGTAAGCCCGCCTCTCCAGTAGTAATAGTGACAAAACTTCCCCGAGGGCCCAGTTCTGAGCTGTGGTGGCTGCCGGCAGCATCTCTCGTCATCAGCAGTTGGTCTGTCTACATACAGGTTGTCCCAAAGACAGGGCTTCACATACTAAGAGGCAAAGAGGCAAAAGACTGAAAACTAAAGCACCCGCATGTGTGAGAGGGTATCACAGGCTCAGGCTCAAAATGTTACACATCCGAAGCGTGTGAAGCAACAAAAGCCCGACTGTGAGTCACTCCCGTTTTGCATCAGCTTGCTTTCAAAGTGCTCCCTGTGGAATTTAACAGACATAATAGAATTGAAAAATGGGAACTATTTCCACACTGTGGGTTTTTCCCACAGTGGATACAATTTGAATTGCTAATTCACTGCCAGATGTGCAAGCACAGATTCTGTGACAGCCATCCTCTTCCTACAGTACTTAATTATTTCTTATTGTGACACACTGGGTATGCTACAAGATTATATGTTGCCCAGGTTGGAGGGTTTCTGGTTTTGTTTTTAATGAAAGAAACCTTGGAAATAGGTAAATTCAAACCTATGTGGCATAACATTTTAAATAATTTAAAAGGGTAACCTTCTGAGACAAACTTTATTTATGAAAACATTAAAGATGAACTCCTGTCTCCAATAAAGCCTGTGGGAGTTCTTCATTGCTTTCACATCCTCCAGAGATTTTCTTTTCTATTTAAAAAAATCTACCAGCAGTTTTTAGTAAGTGGTCTTTGTGCAACTCTACCTCAGTCACAAAAGTTAAACCTAATTTCACAGTGCAATGACAGACGATATAGGAAGAATATGCAGAAAAATTGTTAGCAGGCAATATACTTTTTATGTCAATTGCTAAAAAAACTACCCAGAACAGAATAACTTGTATAAACAAAGTATAAGAACCAGAAAAGGTACTGAAATGAATGACAAAAACACCAGTTCAGGAAAAACTGGAGTATTGTATTGTCTACATTATGCTACTTGAAAGCTGTCTTGTCATATCTGAAATAAGTATACAGCATATACAAATAGGTATTATACCAATTTTAGTATCCGCATAGTTAATGATTTCCAAAACCATAACACAAAAAGTGATGCTAGTTTGGGCACTTTGAACTGAAAAGCCTAAAAAAATATGTTGAATTAGGAGAACCGCTTGGGATTCAGAGAAAACCCAGGCCAAGCACTGGCTGTGTGGACATCATTGTCCACTCCAGAGAAGCTAACTCTCAGTAGGGTGGACGTGAGCTAAGCCGCACGCATGCTCTTGTGCCAGAGATGGTTTCTTCTGGCAATGCAGGTACAGCCTGTGCTCATCTAGTGGGATTTTCTACAAGTAAAGGCTGCTGACACTTTCCAAATCAATCTTTGTTTCAAAATCAAAAGTGAATTTGGGTTAGTGAGCCTGTATCCCTTTTCTTTAGAGGAAGAAAAATGTGTTTTAAGGAAATGTAATTTAAAATAAACCTGATGCACGCTAGGCTGATCTAGCACGAAGCAACGAACACCTGTAAAGTCATACAAGAGTTACTACTCAGTCTCACTCTCGTTCTCCTCTGTGAAGATGAAGTACTACCAATACATGACAGTATTGTAATAAATCACCTGGGTTTTATTGGTCTCTGTTGCACAGAAATCATTACCAAAATGTATAATGGGGCTTTGTTTCTTTTATCTTTCAGTCTATCTCTTCTTGAGTAGTAGAACAGATTCTGAATGTAACAGTATCTGCTGAAATGTCTGAATAGATCCAAATAGATGTTTTGGTTACTTGTACCCCTTGTTCAACATCTGTTAGTACTTATTTTCATAGCTTATATTATTCCCAAGCACACACACAAGACCATGTGACTAAAATTAATAAGACGACAAGTGGTTCCTGTGCCACACGCAAAAGTGAACATTAATATGCATTTCAAAACCCTTTTTGAAATGCCCCCCTGAAATCCAGCCACAAGCCAGACTGACTGAAAAACAAGCAAGTCTCACGTCTCTGAAAAGGGCACTACCTGATGAGGGGCTGGGTGTCCCCACCTGGCAGCGCTGATCCTAGTCCTCCAAAGAGCTACAGCCCACATCACTGCTTCCAGTGCTGGCAGGACCAAAGGACGTGAAGGGAACTCAGAGTTAAGCTTTTGATGATGCTGAAAGATGTGGCACTGGGGACCTGCTGTCCCTTGCACCTGGCACCTGAATCCACTGCTCCTGTGGCACTTCTTGGCAGACAGCTCTGAACCCAGTGCCTGAGATGGGAATGTTTATTCTTTCTTCCTTAGTGACTGTGCCTCGAGACCTAAAGCCTTGATAGATGAGGAACAGACTATGATTTCTGGTACTTAGCTTGGAGCTGAAGAATTTGGGAATTTGGAGGCTTTGGACCTGCTTCCTTTCACAGGGTACTTGAAGCCTGGCAGCTCCTACAGGCTACTGAAACTCAACAGGACCCCGTTTTTCAGAGCAATCAGGTGCTTCTTAGCAGTGCTGTCAGTTTTAACTTGCATTTTCTTCCTAAGAAACAGTATTGGCATGCACTTTGTTTTAGGTCAGGCATGGGGCCTGAAAATTGATTTCTACAGACTAGTATCCTAATTCAAGAAGCACTCCTTACCCAAAGATTTGAAACACCCCTCAGGCCAAGCATTTGTGCTACCTTAGGCTCATGGAGAAGTGCTACTGGAAACTAAATTTTTTTCTGTAGGTTAGAAATCTTAGCCCTTGAGGAGAGCATGGTAGAAGAATAGAACAGTGCCCAGAGATTAATTGCTTCCACTAGTGTGTATGTTAGTATGTCAGGTATCAGTAGAGTTGCTAGGATCAAAACAATGCAGGGGTTCTCCATGTAGTCACACATTCTTTACATACGTTGATGCACACTGAAACTGATTGAATGGCTCAAAAATGAATGCCTGAGTACCACCACAAAACAGCTTGTTTCAGTTTTGGTCTTATCCTATCCTCTTTAAAAAAAGACAAACCTGCTAATGAATATAGATCCAGCATGGAAAACCTAAAGTAGCAAGAACAGCAACTGAAGGCTTTTGTGACTGTGAACCTCTGTGTAGTGTCATATTAAGAGAAGATGCCCTCTAATTCTTAACGTCTGATTCTGAATTTGCAACAGCCATACTGCCCACATCCCAGATGTGGGGTCTCTAAAATCACTCTTTTTAAACTCATTCATACTCAAAATAGTTTTTGAGCTCCAAGTTTTGTGCTTGGTTTCTACTTAGGGGTGAATTGTAAATACAGTGAAACCCAAGCACCCAACTCTTCAAAGAAGTCCCAGCCGTCTTCATCTCTGGGAAGAAGTTCTGAATACCTCTGACAGGTTTCATAGAATCATAGAATGGTTAGAGTTGGAAGGGATCTTAGAGATCATCTAGTTCCAGCCCCCCTGCTGTGGGCAGGGACACCTTCCACTAGACCTGGTTGCTCAAAGTCCCATCCAACCTGGCCTTGAACACCTCCAGGAACGGGGCCTCCACAACTTCCCTGGGCAACTTGTTCCAGTGTATTACCACCCTCACAGTGAAGAATTTCTTCCCAATATCAAATCTAAATCTACGCTCTTTCAGTTTAAAACCATTACCCCTCATCCTATCGCTACACTCCCTGATAAAGAGTTCCTCCCCATCTTTTCTGTAGGCCCCCTTTAAGTACTGGAAGGTTGCTATCAGGTCTCCTGGGAGCCTTCTCTTCTCCAGGCTGAATAATCCCAACTCTCTCAGCCTGTCTTCATAGCAGAGGTGCTCCAGCCCTCTGATCATCTTCGTGGCCCTCCTCTGGACCTGCCAGATCCATGTCCTTCTTATGTTGGGGACCCCAGAACTGGACATAGTATTCCAGGTGGGGTCTCATGAGAGCAGAGTAGAGGGGCAGAATCACCTTCCTTGACCTGCTGGCCACACTTCTTTTGATGCAGCCCAGGATGTTGTTGGCCTTCTGGGCTGCGAGTGCGCATTGCCAGCTCATGTTGAGCTTCTCATCCACCAACACTCCCAAGTCCCTCTCCTCAGGGCTGCTCTCGATCTACTCCACCCTGCCTGTATTTGTGCTTGAGATTTCCCCGACCCATGTGCAGGACCTTGTTACCTGGCCTTGTTGAATTTCATGAAGTTTGCATGGACGCACCTCTCAAGCCTGTCCAGGTCCCTCTGGATGGCATCCCTTCCCTCCAGTGTGTCGACCATTCCACACACTTGGTGTCGTTGGCAAACTTGCTGAGGGTACACTCAGTCCCACTGTCCATGTCACCGACAAAGATGTTAAACAGTACCAGTCCCAGTACCGACCCCTGAGGAATGCCATTTGCCACTCATTTCAGGTCACACAAACTCTGTCACAGATGTGATTATATTCTGGAAAGAAGCAGCACACTTGGTTCTGCCTCTGGGGACTCGGTCCAAAGCCAGGCCAGTTGGAGCACCCCTCAATAACCATTGAGCCACATGGGAGTGAGCTGAGAACAGCCCAGTTCTCTGAGGCCACCCTGAAGTCACCAAGCAACATCAACCAGAGGTTACTTCAGTAGTCCCTTACAGTAAGAAGAATTCCCAGATCTTCTCGAAGAGGTCCAGTTTTAAGGCACCTTTGACACTACCAATGCTGTGTGCCAGATACCATTTTATGGAGCTGAAAAGCCAGAACGAGCAATAGTAGGCAGGCAAAGCAGAACCAGGAAGAAATTATTAAAAATTGCTCATTTTCTGCTATAAGAACATACAAGATTGCTGGGATAGACAGCAAAAAGGAAAAATAAGTTGCTTTTTCACATCCCAGGATGCTTCTAGAGTTTTCTTATCCTGTATCAGGCAGTGGTTAAAAACCTAAGTCTTCTGCGTGGGAGTCTTGAGTCCCATCATAAGCAAGGAGGAGAACAATGTCACCGTCTTTTTCCACCTCCTTTATTGCAGGATTTAAACATGTTCTAAGACAATTGCTCTTCATGGACTTTTCTGGAGCTTGTTTCTCCCTCTTGAGTTCTTTTAGACCTACTCTTTTTTGCATCTTCAGCATCAAAAGGAACTTTTGTTGGAAGTTGCCTATTTACAATAGGTATGCATTACTTCCAAATAACCCTTTTAAAACACCAAGCTACAAGAAACCCAATTTTATCTAAATCTTGAGTTTTGGAGGATACTTTATGCCTCAATAAAATTTCAGGGAAAGGATCTTAAGAACCTTTAAGGGAGAAAATTAGTGTCAATATTCCTTCTTGAGTAATTCCTCCATGAGAACATAAATTTTCATCTCCTAACGGGATGTAGGAAAAAGCAGTGTCACGTTGTGCACTGTGAAATAAACCACAAAGATTCTCCTGGAAAATGTAGAAAGGCATCCCAAAGTCACATTTCTTACCTGTGTTACAGACATGTTCTATTAAAGACACCATTATAGATCTGTCATAATTATTGATGACAGATGTCCCAGACAACCAATCTTGTTAGACTATCATCACATTTTAAATGCAGCTGTATTTTGTTACTTCTGGAGACAACCTGGGCTCAGCTGGGTAACCAGGATCATTGCTGCATCTCTGAGGAGTTCTGCAAGTCCAAATACTTGATTTAAGATACTAGCACGAAACACTGCTTAAAAGAGAACAAAAGATTGCTATGACCTTTACTTCTGGGCTACTGTCAGGCTAAAAACATCCTTCCTGTTCCCAACACCTCGCGTTAAGCAATTTATCAAAATTCTTCAAGGAAATTGCTCTTCATCTGGTTTCTCTAAAAGCCCCATCACTTGAAACTAGATTAAACTTGTACAACTTTCTCATGCTAATGAGGTCTTCAAATCTGTATCTATCAATTTCCATAAGAGTTATGTCTGTTAGCTCATGCTGCTTTTTACACCAAGTACAAACTATATCTTACCACCTGTTTATTATTATATCTTACTATCTATCCTCCTGCATGGAGGATGCAGCAGGTCTGGTCACGCATTCCAGTGGCCTACTGAAGACCTGCATTTCCATTCTTTATGTCCAAGCACCCTCATGTTCCTTATTAATTGTTCTCTTTACTCCACAGAAACCATGTTCCAGGCATATACTTCTTCTTCAGTTAAGTTATTTTAAAGGATACGTTCTTGTGCCAGATTTACAAAGGCATTACTCACCTAACACTTCAGACGAATGCAGACAAGGGCAGGCAGACAGCTAACCTGCCCACACTCTCCTGGCAACGCCTCCGAGTGCCTATCTGTATCGATCTGGTCCATACTCTGCTTAGCTCACTGAATTGCATCTTAGCCAGCTGACTTCATATTTTCCATGCTCTATTTACTCCTTTCTGACAGATTCCCTTAAGTTGTAATTACAGTATTTGAAGGGTTCCCAATTTGTTTTCAGCAGCTTCTGTATTTTGCCATCTACTGTTCCTTGTCTTGCCTTGCTCACTCACTTCCTTTTTAAACACATACGTATTTCCAGGGACTTTTTTTAATGCATTGAGTATTTCTGTACTTTTCTGAAGGATTTAAATTAGATTACTTTTGCCATTAGGGTCTTTTTTAAACTATGTCCACCACAAAAAAAATTCCCTTTCATGGTTTAGTGTCATGATGTTAAGTTTCAATGCAATCCCTCCCATGAGAATACTTTGTATGACAGAATATGAGGGAACTGAAACTGCCTATGAAAATGTGAAGAAAGTTCCCAGTGCAGTAGCCTATGACATTCTTCAAATCCTTTTTCTGACATGGGATGACTTACGCTATGTGCCACGACAAACTGAAAGGCAATATGTGACAGGGAGGTCTTTAACCCTCGCCACAAAATGCCGCATTCTTCTTTTTTTATTTTTACAAGTTAGCATTGTGAAGATAACAAAAATAATAAAAACAGGTTAATGGAGTGTTACACAAGCTCTGGCACTTTTTGTGATATATGACTTTCTAGAAAAGCATTATCCAGCACTATGTTCCCTCACCCGAGAACTGGGAACTGAACCACTGCCTCCCTGTCCTTCTCAGCCAGTCACAATTTTAGGAGCACAGCCCTTTGGCAAAGACAAATTCAGGTGTCAACTCCACGGAGGATTCACTGTGCATCTCCCTGTGAAAAACTCTGAAGGGTAATGCTCCCTAAACTAGCTGAGTTGCTCGCTGTGGCAGTACAAAGCCTGTGGGCTACTTTGCCTTGCTGAGAAGCAGTCTGCAGCAAAGGGCAGGGAGACCGGTATGACACGTCTGACGCCTCAAACGCCAAGAGACTGGCTGAGTGATGCCGTTCCAAAATGTTCTTTTACAGCCAGCAACAAACAAACCAACCTAGGTTGCATTCAGAGAAACATCTCCACTCGATTCAGGGGGTCACTTGCTGATGCTCTCCAACGTGGCGTGTCCACTTCAGGAGCTATTCATAGTGCCCAAATGATGTCTCACATGCCCAGTCTCTACAAACTCTCAAAAGTCAGCAGAGGGAGGCTTTTTGGCAGAGAGGGTGGGGACATCAGTTAGAGCATGAGCATAACATAGATGCCTGAATCGTCCTCTGGAGAAACCCACTTCTCTCTGCTGAGGAGAGAAGGAGAGCAGGGAAACCATCTTCCTAATTCATGCACTACACCATGGTGTGAAGCCCCCCTCCCCAGGAACTTCTCTTATGCTCCTACTTCTCTGGGCTTTCTTCCATGGTTGGCACAACCCTACGTTCTCACAAGCTTTTCAAGTAGGTTTCTAGCCAGGACATTGCTACCTTATTTTTGTTTACTCAGTAACAGCAACTTCCAGGCTTTCGATGCATCCTTGTTCCTCCTCAGGATTAAGAGGAGAAATCAAAAGATATTGACATCAAGAGGAACAACAACAGCCTTCAAAACCATGTTTTCTTCCTTCAGCAGAAAAAGGAGAGAGGAACAAACAAACAAATCCAGGCCTGCTTCGTGATGGAGCTGCAGAACTGTTGTACCTCAAAGGAAAACTTACTCCAGAGCAGTACTACATCCCGTACAAAGCATTAATGGGAAAAGGTAACTGTGCTCATCTATGGATTTAGGAATATTTTCTGAAAGGAGAAGAGTGAGCTTACAAGCCAAGCCACATAGATTATTTTGTCTTCACAGCTTTTAAGGGGGCAAAACGAAGGTCACAAATGTACGATCCCCGCTATATAATGGTATACTTACAACAATAAACTGTTTAACTGCAAATTGGTTCCTAGCTATCTATGGAACTGGACGAAAAGAACATCGAACAATGGCATAAAAAATGAAAAGCTGAAAAAGACTACAACAGAATATTCTCGCACATATATCACCTCTAAAATATGAAGTTACAGAATACCTACTAATACAGACTATACCACATGGATGGTTAACACAAAACCTTTCTGAGGATGAGCTGCAGTGATTATTTTCAATCTGGCAAGGGAATGTTCTTTGCCTTGTTTTTTCTCTCTCCCCCATCCCTTATTGCCTTCTCTATTGTCATGGCAAATTTCTAAATTTGCTTGCATTCTGCAGTTAGATAACACCAGATTTTGCAACTCTGTCTGTCTGAGTATATATAATCCCGGTCACCAGGCAAAATTTAATATTAAGTGATGTTAAACTTATGAGATGCAAATATCTGAAATTCTGGAAATGTGTCTGGTAAGGAGGCAAAACCAGTCCCCGCACCACTTGATGAAAAGCAGCATCATTATCCAGATGACACTCTGGTCTCAGTCAGGTCAGGAGACTTCACCGGAGCCACGATTTTATTTCCTCATATTTGCAAATCCCTCCTTACTGCCAGCGTGAAGCAGGTCAAGACATCAACATTAACGAATGAGACGCTGCCGTGCATGATCTACAATTAGTACATGCTGTCAGAGTTATTTTCCAAATATTTCAGTATTAGATTTGGCAAGGAGAGGAAACGAGCAGTACCAAGCCAGTCTTCCAGGACTCCATATACAGAAAGCAGCGCAACAGAAGATGCGGGGATCAACCCTTTGGGGATCCCATGCAGACAATCATATATAAACTGTTGTTGTCTCGACAGTAATGAAAACGAGACAGGGAAGGTACCGGTCTTCAGGCTACACGGAGTGACTGATAAATCGGATGTTGTGGAGTCTGGTTTACTGCAGGAAGGTGAATTTAATGAAAACCCGTGCCTGGCGGGAGGTTCTGCAGCTCACAAACAGAGCATGGGAAAAGTACGCTTCTGCAGAAACTCCACAAAAAGCCACTATCCAGCCTTGGCAAACTGATTCAAAAGAGAGAATTGATGTATTTCGATGAAAAGGATGGAGGAAAATAAGGCTACCTCTGGATCTTAGCGTTTTGGGAAATAATTCCTTCTGAATCTCAAATTTATAATTTACACGTTAGGGACAAGGTAAAAATTTAAAAACAAGGCAATGGCAAAACTCCAACTATTTGTGCCCAAATTCATTTAAAGTATTTAACTAGTTTCTTCTTCATGTTCTGTTTTGTGAGTGGAGTTCAACTACTTTCAGAATCAAAATACAGTTTTGTCTTAATACCATAACCTGTTACTTGCTTTGTCTATTTTGAAAAAAATTCATTTTTAAATTATGAAAATTAAACTAGTGTACATACTTGACAGAGGTTATCAGATCAGGATCGTGAAAATAGTTAATATACTCAGTTGGACCACCCTCCCTTCACCATCCCCCTTCTCAAAAAGCAAGTTATTCTTCCTTCTCTCTCCTGCCTCACAGAAAAGAAAGAAAAACTTAGAAGAAACAAAAGTTCAACTTATTTGTTCACAGTGTAAAAAAAAAATAATAAAAGCTTTCCAATAAATGCATGCAAGATCGCATTGTAAAGAAGCATTATCTCAGCGAAAGAAGATGCTGAAAACCAACATTACAAGTTTCAGCAACTGAAAAATTTCATTAGCACAAGCAGTGTATGTAATTCGTTCAGTTACTTTTAGCAGTAAAATCAAGTTTTGTTTATGGATAATGTCAAGTGACCTTATATGACACACAAATTCAAGAGCTACAAAAATTCCACTAAAAGGGCAATGAAAGACCTGAGTGAAACTTCCCTTTTGTTGGGTAAAGTTCTCTGAAAAAGGTGGTTTTCCTTTGCAAAATAATATGACTTTGCCCTGATGTCCCCTGTGGGGAAGTCGGGACGGTAGTCACACCTGAAGTTTCAGCTTCCCAGCAGAAAGGTTTCTCCCATCCCATTCACATCTGTCTGGAAAAGAGAGAGACTGTCCTGCTCTGCACGGCTGTGATTAAGGCACCTTTGTGAGGGAGGCAGAGAGAGAAACTGAACTCATGTCTCAGACATTGTTCCTGAGGCTTCCAGAACTTGCTAAAGCTTTGAGCCCTTCTCCCGTCCCCACTGCGTGGGGTCCTGGCCCCCATGGGGCTGCAGACCAGCGCCCCTTCAAACGCAAGCTTCTTTTATTTTGTTTTCATTAAAAATGCAGAAAACAGAATTTGATGTCAAAGTTTAATTTCAAGTCAAGTGGAATATTTGCGTAAGTAGAGAAAAACTTTTTCTTTTTTGTAACAGCGTGAACAAGTGGAGCTTTCAGTTTGGATTCCAGCTACAATTCTGTTTCTTTTCTGGCAAGCTGGAGAGATAAAGAAGAGTAACTGGGAAATGGGATGGTGAAGGAAGGGCTGTCTAACCAGGTAAATTCACTGTTTTCACAACCCTGATCTTCTTTACTCTGCAGAAGGAGCTACTGGGGGATGAGGGCTGATGCCTGTGCTGAACTTTTTCATACCCCTTCACTCAGCTCTGCAGGACCCCAGCCCTGAGGCAGAGGGTGCCTGCAGCTTCACAGCCAGCTGCATACCCTCTGCTGGGTGGGAAGGCCAGCCTTTCAGAAGGGACAGCCGTGGGGCACTTGGTCTTTCATGCCACATGTACAGTGGGGCCAAATCTCCGCCACCATTGCACACTTGAGACACACTGGATCCATGGGCCTCAGCGGAGGCGAGTGTCCACACAGTGTCGGGGCTGGGTTTGGGCTCCAGCTCAGGTCCAGACCTCATATACAGGATAGATGTATCTGCAGGATCTTCAAAATCTCCTGTAACGTATGTTTGGATCTCACATGTTACCAGCTAAGAGTATAACTACACCGTATGTTGGCCTGGGCAGAAAAGTTGATTTAAAACATTTCTACCCTCTGCTGCTTGTTCCCACCCCCATGCCATGGTTTGCTGCCCTCTAAGATGTGTTAACACAACTTCTTGTATTTCTATCTTTTGCAGAAGTTTACTGTAAATCAGATCACTAAAAATCTGTATTAAAAACAATCCTTTGAGGGGGGAGTGAAGATATTTGTAGGAAAAATCCTACAAGTACATACATGTAAGACACAAGAAAAGAGCACCAAACCCAAATTGTCGCATTAGTTTTGATGTAAAGACCACTTATGTTGCCAGAATGTGCAAGTCACTTGCCCAATCAAAATAATGCAGGCTTCCTTTCAAAATGTTCCTGTCACAGACTAGTCACAGAAAATTTTTTGGAGATTGTTAATGCAAACTGCAAGTAAAAATTTCTTAGTTTTAATATAAATTGTAGTAATATTAGGGAGAGGAGTTGCAATTGCTAATCTTCAATATCGTTGCTCAAATGTCCCAGTTACATGTTACCTAGGAAATCTTTCCCAAGTTTTCACCTTCTGACTTAGTGGAGTACGCTTCTGTCCCTGCAATTAACAAACAGGCAAAAACTGAAACACAAACCTTGTACTGACACAGACCCCCAAAACAGTTCACCGGCAATAAAATAAATAGCAGGAGAACTCTGAAAAGTCTGATTTTAGCCCAGGAATACCCCGAGTCCTGTTTGGCATTCTAGGAACTGGGAGCAAGCTTACATTTTGGGGGGAGCTAAAGAAAAAAAAACCAAACCCACAAACTTTGATTAGTTGTTCTAATTCTCCAGGTGAAAAGCGTCAAGTGCTGCAGGATGGACTGGCCGGCAAAGAGGAAGGTTTAGCCCTGCTGAACACATCCCTTACTAGCGAAGCCACTCTCTCTCCTCAGTAAACTGCGGGAAAGCAAGACCCAACTCAAAACTGACGGCGGGAAAACAGGAATCTCAACCTTTCCCTCTTCCCATAAACCGGACCCTTCCTTTGCCAAAGGTGGAAAGTCACGTCTAGCAGGGTGAAGCTTCGAGCCCTTCTCCCGTCCCCGCTGCGTGGGGTCCCGGCCCCCACGGGGCTGCAGACCAGCGCCCCTTCAAACGCAAGCGGTGTCACCCAACCCACGCACGCCTGCCCCCGCCCC
>VYXH01010550.1:795747-807682 GCA_013397275.1 Burhinus bistriatus
GGTGGCCGCCCTTGGGGGCGGAAGACATCGCCCACCGCAAGCCCGAGAAACGGGCCCACCCGCGGGTGGGAGAGGCAGGGGCAGTGGGGCCGGCGGTGCCCGGGGCGGGTGGGGGAGAGGCTGCCCCGAGTCCTGCAGGACGAGTTGTGGGGTGCCAAAAGCTGCCGTTACAATGATGCACGCGAAAGTTTTTCAGGAACGCAACTGGCCTGGGTAGAATCCCCCTTTTGAAATAAATATTGAAACTAAGGAAAAGGGTTGTCTGGGGTTTGGGTGCTTTGAGGCAGCGCTCACTTTAAAGCAAGTAATTCATTAAAGCACATACCGCAGCCCCAACAGTTTACCAACTGTAGAGATGTCAGGCACATACTTTGTATGGAAGGCATTTGGAGATTCGGTTGAGCGGAATAACGCATGTATAAATCGAGCTCCCGCTTTGTCACAGTTCTTCTGAAACCTTTTTCCCTCTCAAATGCCATAGATTAGCACCGGTCACTGGCAGGGAGATGGTGGGGGGAAGCGTTTTGCCCAACAAAACAGGATAGCTGGTTTCTTCAACAGCACTTTGAAGCAAACCTTGTATATACGATATGCTTCAGCAGGTGAACATCCAGGGTCCGAGTCCCTGTCTGTCTGCCGGGAGAGAAACAAGCTGGTATTCCTGCATGAGGCTGTTGTCCCAAATCTGGGTTCTTTACCCAGTGCGCAAGCCAATGACACACAGAGCAGAGGTATTTACAAGTTTATTCCATTAATGCGCAGAAATGGGGTGCTCGTCCCAAAATGGGAGCACACCTCAGTTTCAAAAATCTCCACTTTTATACACTGATTATTACATATTTAAACAATTAATACATATTCATTGTTATTCTCTTTAATGATTGGTCAAGATTTATTCGCTTCCAATGTAAATTAGCGCGCAGACTGGGTCTTCTTCTTCCACTGTTCTCTTCTGAGTAGGTGGTGTCATTTGGGTAGGTGGTCAATGATTCGGTGGTCACGATCCCCCCCTGCTGAAATTACCTTTTACCTGCTTCTCCTCTAAGCTTGGCAGTTCCAGGAGGTTTTCTCGGTTTGCTGACGAGACCTACAGTTCATCACTCTCTTGACAGGAATAGCCTACTTATCAACAAAGTTATATTGTCTAGTGGTTAGTTCCTTAATTGAATTGTAGATAAATCATGTCTAGTTACTATTTCTCTATTTTAATATTAGGTAAATAATTAAATAGGCTTGGGGCTATATGGAAAACTCTAGCAGCAGCAGGTTTCCTTAGCTGCTGCCATTACATTTTACATTTCATTTTCCTAGTTAATATCAATTTTACTACAAGGTGAGGCAGATTATGATACACACTTTTTCCTTTAAAAGAAGATATGAATGAAAAGTAAAATGTAACTGCGAATAAAGGGGCCTGAGTAGTAGGTGTTTACATTCTTTCAAGAAAACATTGTGTGGCCGAGGCGTCACCTGTGGTACAAAGCCCAGTGGCTTCTTGCTGATCTCTAACGGGCAGGGTCAGCCCAGCGCCCAGCAGAAGGATACGTGTAATCAGAATTAGTAATAAATAGCTCCCTGATTGGCTGCTGCTGCAAAGAAGCTAAACTGGGAAGAAATGAGATTAAACTATTCTCTCACCTCCGGACACCTCTGAGATCATAGCTGACGTATATTGCCAGCCGTGTTCATGCCGATGCTGCCTGTCTCCCCTTATTTCTTCGTGTGAAGAGAGGCCTGTATGTGTCCGTTCCCAAATCAAATGCTTCCGAGTTGGCTTTACCAGCAGCACAACAGCTCCGTAGGATTAACTTTTTACTCTTACTACCTATCAATTTGTTAAGTCTTTGTATTCACAAAGTTTAAGGGCTCCATTTAGTTAACTTCTTGTTTCCTACTCAGTTGGTGTGGCCAATGATCTGCTCAACAGAAGGTTATTTCTCAGAGTAGCACTTGTATTTTGGAAGAACTTCATTTTTACTTGAGACTCTGCAGCTGGCGGGGAGTGTTTGCGTTGTTCCCAGCCTGAACTCATTGTAAAAGCACAGAAAGACTTTTGGCTCTAGTAACTTTGAGTGGCAGAAAAGTAAAAAAACCTAATTCTAATTACAGAGGAACAAAAATTTTGGGGGGTGAAGATTCAGCTCATCTGTAAGAACTGATTCATCAAATATACTTGCTTTGTTTCTGTCTTATAAAATAATTTCACAAGAATAAAGATTTACTTTATTTACCAGATTGTTTTTAAAAAATTTATCTGAAATATGTTAGCAAAGACGCAGGCACCAGTAACTTTGAATAGCAAAAAAATCCCACAACCCTGAAAAACCCTAATTCTAACTAGAGGGAAACAACAGTTATTTCAATACAGGGAAAAAAAAGTTTGATTCTGAAAATTCATCCTTTTTTTTTTCCCCTGTGTTCGGACTTTACCTTATCAGCTGATTAATGGAGAAGAAATGAATCCCTTCGCTCCCACAGCTTTAGTGGTTCTGTGGGGACCTCAGAACCACTCTTGCCTGAGAGACACTCTTGCCTGAGCCCGACACTTTCATCCTTTCTCTCAAAAAACAGTGCTATATTGCTTAAGCTTTCAAAGCAAGGTGTCAGGCTGCTACAGAGCAGACACTGTGTTTCCCATTGCATTTTTCACTTTTACAACCGCTGTTGAGACTGTAGTTCAAATTGTTTAATGTCTGTGCAGCTTGACAATAGGCTACCACCGAAAGGTGCAGCTAATTGGACATAAACTGTTACATGGTTCCTTAAGATGATGCTGCAGCCATTTATCTTGTCAGCATAGAGGCTCCCACCAAGGCTAGTCTGCTTGGGCGCAGTTAAAGATTTAAAACAGATTATGCCTGGTCTCTCAGTTCTTTCAGTGACCAGCTTGTATGTGGCAAACTGGCTTTCTTCTCATTTGTGCTTCGGTGTGCAAATCAAATTAAAACAATGTGAAGAAAGGCTGTAGAATAAGTCTGCAAAAGCTTTCAAATCATCAAAACAAGCCATTTTCATGGCATTTTGTAGGAGGACAGCCTCAAACCTTTCATCTAGAAAAGATACCAGTTAACATCATTGAAGTTAAATGCTTGTATTTATAAACTTTGTAATAAAAGCAAAGAAATAAACATTATCATCTTAAAGCAAATAGTCCAGAATTATTAGTCATTGTCGTCATCAGTATCTCATCAGAATTTATTGCTGGGAAATTAACAAGGCGGGAAATTAAAATATCCAGAGCAGACCCCACCTGTCCCTGTGTAGACAAAACTCCCCTTGAAGAAATCAATTTTTGGAATGACTATAGCATCGGGTGCCCCCAGTTTTCCTCATTAAGGTTTGTAAGCCATTCCATTTATAAACGATTCTGAGATTGAGATTTAATGAGACTCATGTACAATAGTAAAATTAGTATGAAGATTCAGTGACTGTTATGCGTCCTTCTCACATTCAATAATTTAACCTAAGGAAAAAATTCACAACACACTGAAAGTTATTGCCAGTATTCTTAAAAATGAAATCTAGTCAGAACAAAAGCATTGGTTTCCTAAATAAAATAAAATAAAAATATACTTAGTTTTGGTTACATTATTTAGGTATCTGAAATTTCTGATTAACAAGAAGCCTGTTTTTATTTTATTTTTACCCATCTGACATCTATGCACTCACTTTTGAAATTCTGAGGGTATTTCTCTCTTCCTCAGTTTATCTGCCTGTAAAAATCTACCAGACGAGAATCTGAGGCTGTTAGCATTTGCTGGTAAGGCGTTTATGCACCTTCCTGGTGTATTCCCACAAGTTGGCAACTTAAGCAGTTTCAATGATTCAAGGCTTTTATAAATTCTCGGTTGCACATCAGATACATTTTTCTGCAGCCATTTGGCTCCTCACCCATTGCTTTGTAGGTTTGTGCTGGGAGCACGTGAAAGGATGAAGCAGCGTATCATTACCTGGCACCACCAGCAGCCGTAGCAATACCGCGCTGTTAAACATCAGGGCCATCTGGCTTCCTCTCTTTATTGAACAGCTTGTAAAAGGTCTTTTTTTGAGATGCACCAGTACAGGTTAGCTTGCTGGAAAGCAGCTCTGTGGAGAGGGACCTGGAGTCCCAGTGGACAAGCTGACCATGAACCAGCAATGTGCCCTTGTGGCCAAGAAGGCCAATGGCATCCTGGGGTGCATTAAAAAGAGTATGGCCAGCAGATGGAGGGAAGTTATCCTCCTCCTCTACTCTGCCCCGGTGAGGCTGCATCTGGAGTACTGTGTCCAGTTCTGGGCTCCCCTGTTCAAGAAAGACGAGGAACTACTGGAGAAAGTCCAGCAGAGGGCTACAAAGATGATCAAGGGACTGGAGAATCTCTCTTATGAGGAAAGGCTGAGAGACCTGGATCTGTTTAGTCTGGAGAAAAGAAGACTGAGAGGGGATCTCATCAATGCTTACAGATATCTAAAGGGCAGGTGTCAAGAGGATGGGGCCAGACTCTTTTCAGTGGTGCCTGGCAACAGAACAAGGGGCAACGGGCATGAACTGGAACACAGGAAATTCTGCCTGAATACGAGGAAAAACTTCTGTACTTCGAGGGTGCCGGAGCACTGGAACAGGCTGCCCAGAGAGGTTGTGGAGTCTCCTTCTCTGGAGATATTCAAAACCCTCCTGGATGTGTCCCTGTGCAACCTGCTCTAGGTGGACCTGCTTTGGCAGGGGGGTTGGACTAGATGATCTCTGAAGGTCCCTTCCAACCCCTACCATTCTGTGATTCTGTGATTCTGTGATTCTGTGGACACTGGACCTTCTCTTTCATGGCACTTCTACCAGAGCCACCAAAGGAAGTATTCAAAGCACGAGGAAACCTTCCTTCAGCAATCTGCCCCCCTTCACAGACAGAAGAAGAGCTGAAGCCTCCAAAAGACTGACATGAGGAATGGGTTTGGTGGCGTGACCTAAGCCAGCATCACCCCAATGCTAACCTGGTCCATGCCACAGGTCACAGCAGATGCCATGGGGGTGTCCATAGAGGAAACATGGCACTAAAAGAGATGGGGTATTGCTTTTTACTGACAGCATCTTTTTGATTTTTGGAGATAGACTGATACCAATTTGCACTTTAAGCATTACTGCCTCCAAGCCTTGCACTGGTCCTCAAAACAGACTGATTGCAGTTTTAAAAGCTGGCTGCTTTAAGTTAGTCTCAATACAATGTTTAGGCACAGATGTAAACAAACTGATTCCTGGAGCTGCTGGCTTCTTGGCAAGGCTTGCAGACTAATAAATCCAACCCCATGTTTATTATGCCAAATAATGTATTTTTAATTTGGATGCTTTGCTAGGGCTGTAGCAGGATTGTAAACAGGCTATCTGCTGTGAGGCATAAAAGTACAATTAAGTTATTAAAAGGCATCAGGTGACGTACCTTACTTGAGTGTTAGTGTTGGTGAGGTACACGTGAAGAAGACATTCAAGGTAAAGGTTAAGAATGAAGTTGAAGAGATCACTGAGGAGACGTTTCCCATCAATTATAAAGAGCCAAAGAGAGACAGCATTTGTTTTCATATTTACCTGACTGGGGGGGTAGGTTGGGAGGGCATTTACAAATGAACAGATTCAGCAGAACTTACTAGGACCACCCCACTTACAAAGTCCTTTGGAAGGAGCAGGGTTGGAGCCTCAGTTTTCCTAAGCTCTGGCCAAGATTTGATGTGAAATCCTGCTTGATCTGAGAAGCAACATCTGCTAAGGAGCTATGGGTGGAAGTCGCAATATGTTTCCTAGAAACCAGAGGCTTGAGCTGAATGATGACAGTGGAGCCAGAGAATAAGAAATATTAGCAATCATCTTCCTAAATGTTTGTGTTTTCTCAGTCGCTGGTATTTTCCAGCTAATGCTCAGTCAGATTAAGTGTTTAAAGTATCCATAATACCAGCCCGTTGGTGCTTCTGTTCAGTCAATACGCCAAAGGGACATCACTGTAAAAATTTGATACTAGTTTTTGTAATTTCATTTGCTAGCTATGAATGAAAATAATTAGTGTTCTGCTTTTAACATGAATCTGTATTTTGTTTCTTCTTGAAATCAAAAGCATGGCTTATTCTAGAAAAAGATTCTTTCCTCAAGGAACAGTAGTGGGTCTAGCTGACCTCAGCTTAGCTTGTAGCTGAACCTTGCAAGCCCTGCCAGTGCTGAGTGCCCTCAGGATAGCAGCGGTCAGTAGCCAGTCGGTTTCTCAAGGTAAATTGTGCTAGTCCTGAGCAGGCAGGGCGGTTCCCTGACAGCAAGGAGCACCTGGAAGGTGTGCACCTACCACCTCTGCACTGGCCAGTGGGGCTCAGCTTGACTGGAGGAAGTTTGGAAGCCACTTAATTAACTCTTTTTGGATTATTTCCACAGGACTGTGAAGAACAGCTGTTGTAGCATTGGTAAGGCACATCAAATATGCTAATGTTGCACTTACATATGTTGTTTTGATATTTTTGAAGGTGGTGAGTAAAAGGCTGACAGTGGTGAAGCCAATGCAAGTGAAGGGGATATAGACGGATAGAGTTCCCACAGAGCTGCTCTTCTGAGATATATGCTACTGTAGACTATGTCGATGGTGAAGATCCTTGAGGCTTATCAATAATTCTCCAGCATGGAACTTCCGTTCTCATATTTCTCTTCGTTTCTGTCTCAGGGAATTTCTCAGGAGAAAATGATGAAAATTTATTGTTATTGTTCAGATGTTGCTTCATTAAAATACCGAGGAAAAACAGAAGTTTGCATAAAATTTTCGTCCGGGGCTCTGTCATCTTTGAAGAGTGGATTACAGAAATCCCCACTTCAAAATACTTCTTTTCTCTTTTTACTTTGCATATTATTTCTTAAAATGCTACACATGCATATAATAATGTGGAAACAGTCATTGTTTGAAATGTCAATGGCTGTCTTTTTCATTGGACAAAGGCTAACAAAAATTGAGAGTAGGAGAGAAAAATGTTTCTCAAATTATAAGTTTAATTTGCTTTTCCTGGATTTTGATGTCTTTTACCAAAAGTACACGATACTAGAAATTAATACTTGTATAAAAATGATTAGGGAAAAAATCCCATATATATTCCAATACTAGATTATAATTAATGGATCATCAGGGGTTTTTAACTGGATTAGTGTGCATGAGAATTTATTTGTGAACTGTTATTTTATTTTTGAACTCTAGCATAGTAGAGGAATCCTCACGTACATGTGTGAAAATGTGTTACTCAGTTGGGTGTCTAAAATAAATAAGTAATGTTATCTTTACACCAAAATCTCTTTTTCCTCCCTAAAGGAATTTTTTTCCACATACAGGGAATAAACCATGCATTTGCTTCACATTTTCCTAAAGTTATTCCTCTTCCTTTATTGTCAAATTATGCAACCAAAAATAAGTTGGGTTGATAGTGGTATGAATAAGCCTGCTGATGCTATTCCATATGGAGAAAGCGTGTAGCACATCTACTCTTACACTTCTGAAGCTTAAGATCAGTTCACTCCTTTTCTACAGATTTCCTGCACGACTGTGGGGGCTTCGAGCCTTTCCATCCCTCAGGTTTTGCTCCTGAATGACAATGGTACATCTCTCTGCTTCTTGGATGTTTGGGACCTAAGGACATTACAGTTTTATAGAAGTTCAGATGGTGTTTGACTTCAAGCGTTGGAAGTACCACAGATACGTGTCCATCTATCCCTACTGTTGCCCTGTGTCAGTAAACTGTAAAGAAGTCAGTGCTGAATTCATCCTAATTCTATTTTTTCTGGCAAACCCCAGAGAAAGCCTTAATATGTGACCCAGTTTCTATTTCTGAAATATTATGTTTTTAATCCTCTTTCTATTTCATTTTTGTCTAATTCAAACTGGGGTTTGGACACTGCCATCTAATGCAATCCAGTACTGGAAAAAGGTTGATACAAAAGCAGAAACAGAAATAATTTCACAAAGAAATTAAAGGGAAATTTATATTTATTCATATATACCATCTCATTTTATTATCTGTCCTCCTGTGAGAATTTGGAGTGCTTTAGAATATAACTTGCACTGAGTGACATGTTTCAGCAAAGCATCTCAGCTCATGTTGTAAAGGTGAATAGCATACTCAGTTTATAGGTGCTGAAATTGAATTAGAAACTATTCAAATGCAGCAGAGCATTGTATAATATAATGTCAAACATACAGATGTCTTATTTTGGCACTAGTCAAATGCTTTAAATGACTCATGGTTTAAATGGCTTGTCCAAATCTGTGTAGCCAGGCAGATGGGGAATAGAGTACGGCTCCTCACTGAGACTGTTAGGGAAATCCATCTGAATACATATGGTGTAGCTGCATCAAGGGCTGCAAATGGTCATCTTGGAACTATTTCTCTTTTCAGAACATAATGAACAAATATTATAAATGGCACTTTATGACACACACAGTTATTTTATTCAGTATATTGGATTTTTCTCCAACTGTATCTTCTACATTCTTAAATTTAAACCAGGGCACTGAGAAACAAAGTGGTCTCCAGTAAGGCCACGTGGATACAAGACCACTTTGTTGCTTCAGTACAGGATTTCAGAGTTTGCATTTGTTTCCTCGTACAGTATCAAAATAATAACACTCTGTATTTGGAAATGGGATTCCTTGTATGTGCAATGAATCGTGCTCAGAGGATTTCTTGTTTTTCCTCTCCCGCCTCTTCCTGAGATAATTGGTCTTTCTGGTGTTAACTGGCATTTCACCAGGGTATGCAATCATACGATTAACTAGAGGCTTGTATTGAAAGACAAATATGCTTAAATATTCTGGAAAGGCTTTGTGCATGTATTTAAGTGATTTAGAGAATTAGTGTCCTGATCAAGATATGTGTGGTTTGAAAACATTTTAGAAACTCATAGAATAATTGTGGGGCTACTATTATTTTCATATTGTGCACATTATCTATCAGGTTTCCTTGTCGTGCTCAATTTCACGTTTGCAAAATTGCAATGCTCTTCAAGGAGATTATTACTGTTTTCCTGAAATCATTTAAATCGCCCCACTGCCAGGTTGAAATAAATAGATGCTCATCTCACCCAATGGTTCCCTTGTTTCTTGGTGTTTTCGTAATGCAATTTTCACAAATCACAAACATCGTGGGACTTATCCCAGGAGATGTTCAAATGAAAGCAGATTATCTGTAAAACATACCTCTTAGAAACCATACCTCCCATGTGATCATTATTTAAGCATTTTTACATATCTTACTCGCTCTGTTGCATCTCCTTCTATGAGAATTCTTCCACTTAAGAAAATATATTTCCATTAATTTGCTACAGAAGAAGTTAGAGGGGTAAGTCAGTAGATAACGCTGACTAGGCTCTTGTGGTAAATTTCACGCAGTTGCATTGGTTTAAATTCTGTTACTATCCATACTCTTCTGTACGGATATAGTGTATTAAAATGAAGAGCTGTCACTGTTCAAAGCATATTACGCCATACAGGGCATGTATGGAGGGTCTCTCTGACCCTCTGTGCCGCGCTAGTTGACAAGTAATGCCAAACAGAGAGTGCAGTATCTCCTTCCTGCACTGTTCTCATTGCCTGTATTTTCTGTATAACTTCAAATGAAGTCTGTTACTGATTCAGTGAAGGAAATAGATGCTTCCGTGTGGTTGTATTTTCTTTGGAAACATCCTATGAGGCTAGTGTGATTTCCTTTTGATTGCTTCTTGCATATCCAGCAACAAGAAAGTCTTTAACTTCCTCTGTAAGAAGGCAGCATCGAGGGATGAAATTTCCACAGTCAAGCTGCTTCACAAGCAGCAATTAATAATCAGAAGACACTGAGATAGGTAAATATTGTTATCTCTGCTTTTCAGTTGGTGAAACTGAAATAAAGAGGTCAAGGTCAATGTCTTCCAATTTAAAATCTGTGGCTGGACTTCAACAGCTAAATTAGTGATGTGAATAGCAAACTTTTGAAACCTATAAAATCAAAAGGACTGTACGCTCTCGGGAATCCTGGAAATCTGAACACTTATTTATATGCCAGAAGTGTGGTAACCACATTGAAGGTTCTTGCTTTAATGATTAGGGCAACGTTAGGTCATGGTCAAAGACACCCCGAATCTCTTTAGGTTTTGGAGTTTTGTCTTATGTGCAGCAGTAGATATCTGCATTTACATTACCCCCCTCTATTTATTTGCACTTGTGTAGTACCAAGATCTTTGGAGGAAGTTTTCCTTAAATATCTTGGTTGCTCTTAAAGTGAAGTTGTATTTAGATTTCTTCAGTTTACTTCACTACAATCTGTCTCACATTGAGGAAGGAACTTGAAGGAAAACGTATCATCTACTCTGTGGGTGGTTGTGGAAAAGATGAAAACATGCACTTTCCTGATGAAGAGAGAAGAGGGAAGAAAGAGCATCTTGCCTTCCCAGAGGACCGTAATAGGGAAGGGACAGGGCCAGACAACGCAGCTCTCTAGAAGAGGGTTTGCACTCAGTTCTTTTCCACATCCACACAGTCCTGTTTGAAAGGGAGTCCAGAGTACGGTGGCAAGCGTTGATGCAGACTGGGAGCCGTATGACTGGTGTGTTGACTTCGCTTACAGGACCAGCTGGCACCCCAAATGCATCATATGGATGTGTGGATTTTGTAGGGTTCTTAAAAGTTGGGGGTTTTAACTGTAAAACTTGAATGTTTTGGACTGCTTTGCCCTTTTAGTCCTCTGCCTTACATTAAGGCATGTGGCCAAAGCAGAGGTTTTTCCATTTTCAGCAGACATGACACAGAAAATATAGTTATGCTGCCTAATTTAGTAATCAGCGGTGGAAGAAGACAAGTGCTTCCTTTATCTTAGCTCTGCATTCACATGATCTGACTCCCCCTCATGCTGTATATTTCTCTTCCCCTGGCAGAGGAGTGAGAGTCAAGTCAGGTCTCTCCTTTCTCATTATTGCCCGGAGGTGGCACGTTCTGCCTGGAGGCACTGACCATCCTGATCACGTTCTGCCCCACACGTGGCCAGTCGATAAGGGGGAACACAAGCTGGGGGCTGCTGCTGAGACAGATGATAATTCTCCCATCGGAACCCTGGAGACAGTATTTTGGCAGTCCAAGAAAGGTATATGCTTTCCCTTAATTGTGAACGCAGGTTGTTTCATTACTCATAAAAGTTCATTACACCAGTTAGCATATTAGCATTACAAGCAACATAATGAAGCATAATTGGTACAAGGGCTCAGTGTGAACTAACTGATCTGGAAAAAAGTGCCATTTCAGAATGCAAACAGGAAAAATAAGCCTTGACCTTTCCTAGAAATTTCCAGGAGCAATTTTATTTACAAAATAGTAAGAGAGAACTGAGAACTTGCTAGCAAGCTGATTTAATTTTTTCGTTGATTGGTTTATAAAAATGGCATCTTGTTTATCACCTAGCAATGAGATTTACCAGCAGGATCTTGTATATTGAGCTGTGTTTGATTGCAAACTCTGCTGAAAATGTGGTTTCGGGAATAATAGGATACAACATATTTAAAAAAGACTGTTGCTAAGTTTTGTTGTAAAGGTAAATATCCTCAAATAAGGTTACTGAGAGAGGGAAACCCATTCTAGCTATGACAAAACTGTCGGCACTGCTGTAGGATTTTGCATTGTGCTATGCTGTATGGCGTGATCTAAAGTTAAACCACAAGAGAGAAGTTTTTGCCAATCAAAAATAGTGGTGGCCTTCAACTTGAAAACCCTTCTGCTGCACCTCTCTTTTGTTCTTAGCTAAACTAAAAATACCTTTTTCAGTACTGACAAAAAAATAGAGATCTAACATTTAGTTTTACAAATTTACCTTTTGCTTACCCGTAGTAAACCTAACTCTGGAAGTGTGCTACCTATAAACCTTTCCTTCTGTTAGAACCAAAAGCATCCCCTGTGCTTCTGTTAAAAAAAAAAAAAAAAGGGTT